>VDFB02271358.1:583659131-583670456 GCA_007258455.2 Sequoia sempervirens | reverse complement strand
GAGTAAAGGATGAACTTATTAGTTAACATAAATTATTTATTAATCAAGTGATTTATTTTTAGTATGTGATCATGAAACTTAGAGAGAACGGTTGATTTAAATTTTAACTAGATAGCCGCATTATTAAAGTGTTTTGATTATGGTTATGGTTATGAAATTTAGAGTAAATGATCTATTCTTTAAATATTTCAATATCGTGAAAAGAAATGGGATCAATTGATTGGATAAATGCAAGTCATGAAATTTGTGTTTGAATGGATTTAGGAAATCCGAACATTAGCTTACCTATTTGTCTGAAATGTTTTTAGTGTTTAATTGTTCGCCTTCGATGTTGTGGAATGAGAGTGAATGTTTTGAGAATCTTCCTGATATGGGTTCATTTATTGGTATGGGTGGTTATACGTGAGTCAGCCTTTGTTCTATACTTTGGTCTCTGTGTTATGAGAAAGTTTGTTTGTCAAAATTACATTTTTGGGCATGTAGAGAACGTGTGATTATATGATTGTTGAATTTAAGTCATTTCTTGTTGATCATGTAAGTCTTCCAAATAAGGGAGTTGTATCCTGATGTGGGTTGTTCTTATGAGGGTCAACTTGAGATGTGTCGTGGCTACACCATGTTGTTACACCCAGTTATCATGAACGGGATTTGTGGTATGTGTTGGTTACCCATGTACTACGAACGGGTTGTTTAACCTTATGTGTTAAGGTGGGAAATTAGTCATTAGTTTGTACATGTGGTCTACCCTTGAATTGGGGGTTTTGTATCCCCGTGTTGTCAGTAGGAGAGTGGCCCTTTGTGAGGGTCCGACGCCCAAAGGGGTGTCAGAGTAACTCACCTAGGGTTTAATCAAGAGATAATTTAAAAAAAATTAATGGGGAACTTCACACTAATAAAGTTAAAGAATGCCTCTCTCATGGAACATGCATCGTTAAGACTTGAGATGAGATGAGACGCATAGTTTTGCATGAGGGTTCGGCACCGGTAGAGGCAAGCCAGGGTAACCCATGATGGGGGTCCGGTAGCCTAGGAAGGTTGAGCTAGGGTAACTCATGGCAATTTATGTATGACACTCTTCCTACGTCAACAGTTAGTCAGTTATTGTGTGTTGTATGATGGTGTACTTGTTCTATGTAACCTGGAAGCAATGTTTTGTCTTGTGAGTTTTCTTACTATGTTAAGTGATGTGGGTATTTGCGTCGATTCAGTTGTGTTATCCTGTGTCTAGAGGTAGATGGACTTATCTAGGAAATCCTTGTTACTATCTCCTAGCACGAAGGGAGTGGGGCCTTTGGGTTCCAGTGGTCGGGTGGCGTGCATTCCTTTCCGTTGGTTCTTCTTCATGTTCGTGCGTTCGTGATTTCCAGTTGGAGAGCTCGTTGGATGCTGTTGCCTTTCTGGCTTCGTTCTTTTCAGTTGAGCTTTATCTTGCTACCCCTCATTTGTTATCAAGGTGGAATTTGTAAATTGTAATCATGATTATTGGATTTACCTCATTCGGGGAATGAGTGTTGTAATCTTATTGCTTAAATGTTAATTGGAAACTTGAGGTATTTATTATCCTTGTTGTAATTTATCTTTCATGGGATGTATGTAATCTTAATTTTGTAAGTGATTAATGTTTCAGTTTATTTTAATGTTAGTTGTTGTTTGGGTTTTTAAGTAATCTTTGTCTCGTGGCCTTAGAGGTTGTTGGCAATATGTATTATCTTCATGTTATTTATACTTAAACAAAAAAAAAATTGGTACGTTTAAGTGGTGAATTGCAACTTCCTCTAGGGTTGCGTGGCGGGGCATTACACATGGTATCAGAGCCTAGGTTTAAACACTGGGAACTCTGGGATTATGTTGGACCCATTATGTTGTAAGTGGTGTAGGTTTATACTCTGGGTACTATGAGCCCATTGTATTGACCTAGTTGTTTTTCTCTTTCGTGTTGTTTTCCTTTTGGGTTGATTTCTCTTGTTTGCCTAGAAGTTGTTGTGAGATGGTATAGGTCCAATGGTGCAGGAAACCAGTGGAAAGGATAGGATCCTCGGTGTAGTGCGCAATGCACCGATATCCTTTCTATTGGAAGAATGCATTATGGACGATTGTGTAGTGTGTGATTTTGATGTGTTGTGTGTGGTGGACGACAATCAGTTTGTTGTTGCTTCCACCCTTGCATGTCTTTTGTTGAATGCTTTTGTGAGGGTTAGGCTCGCAAGCCTACCAAGAGGTGTGTTTTGTTTGGCTTCCTTCTTGTTGCTTGGCTCTTTCGTTGTGTAAAGGGTTGAGACCCTTGAGTGGTTCTTGAGTGTGGTTGTAGTGTGTTCCTTGGGTGTGGATTCTCTTTTGGAGTTTTGTTGTTTCCTTCTCCATGCGAGTATCTGATGCATGTTTTCTTGTGCTTTACCTCATTGTGCAAGTGATTGCCTGATTGATCCTATGTGGTTTTGAAGTTGTTTTTGCATGTTATATTTTGTGGAAATTATGAAATATAGTAGTAGGAAAATGAATGAACATGTTGTTAGTTCATAGAGTTTGTGCAGATGCTCTTTTGATCGATGCACTTGTGTGAAAGTGATTGTATGATGATGAGACCATGTTTACAATAGTGCTTATGTTAGAATTGTAAATTCTTCTCTCTCCTTCCCTCTCTTCTCTTTGGTTTAACAAAGATGTCTATCCTTAAGTGTGTGGTGTATTGAGACCCAATTTTATGTGGAAATGTTTATGTATTCATGGCAGTTGTTTTATTAAGATCAAGCCTTGGGTAAAGGACCTTAGTCCCCAAGTTGCATTCATAATCATGGAAAATGTATAATCTGAATAGGGAATCATTTTGCAATAAGTAAAAGTTTAGAGAAAGGAAAGGATTAGTGAAACCATTGCATGTTAATGATAATTATGTAATAGGTCATGTTGTTGGTGAGGCCTATAGTCCCCAACTTTATTGTTAAGTTTTAAGAAATCATGTAGATGTTAAATTCATGTACCTAGATTTAAAATGCAAAGTGTTAAATGAATGTTGAAGTGATAAGGTCGCATACCTTGTCTTGAGTAAACTTTGTAATGATATTGCATTAGGTGTGATTTTTTTTGGAGCTTGTACTAGGGGTACTTGCAGGCTTCCAGGAGTAAGCTTGACCCTAGGGGGGGAGGATGTAACACTGCTCTATTTTGGCTCTTTGTTCGTCGGTGTTCTCCTTGTAATGCTTTGTTATGTTATGATGGGAATTTGGAACTTGGTTACTTCTGATTGTAATAAATTAAACGATGTGAAGCTATATTTTGATGTGATTTTATTCTGATACCATCCTTACAACATGTTCTGGATTAACTTAGAAGATATCTGATTTAACAATGTTCTATGCTGTTGATCATGTTAATGATGTTAGATGCATCAGTTAGTGAGATTGTATTGGTGAAGGGGACGTGATTGTATCACTCGCTTGCAAGTGCCCTACGATTCTGAGATTTCCTCTTCACGGTGTGTCTGATCATATTATGTATATATCCATGTTCGACATGCTCTTTGTTGTAGGTTGGCAGGTATATGACATCGACTCCACCTGGTTTTCAGGTTTGAGCATGTCCATTGACCAACAGAAACTGATTGGGAGATAGTAGCTAGGTTTTCTGTGTCAAGTTGTTACCCTAGTCACCGAGTGTCTTCGGGTTGTAGTCAAGTTTGGTTGTTTCATGTGCCCTTTTCACCTTGATCTTCAATTAAATTCAAGTTAAAATGGCTTATGTTGCTTAACTGCTAATTAAATGCTCTTGGTTGTAATGCTAGGAAATTATTTACTGTATTAATTAATTTAAATAAATTAATAAAATAATCTAATAGTGGATTAGATTTATTTTATTAATAATTTAAATTAATTGTGTGAATTAATTATATTATCCCTTTTGAATTAAAAGTGTAAAAGATTTAATTCTTTTGTTGAATATAAAATGCTAAAATACATTGAATTCAAAATAGAATTAGAAAATTGTTTAAAGTTATTAAAAATTCAAATGTTTTCTTATGCAAAGACTTTGGGGTAGAAAAGATATTTTTTGAAATAGTTGACTATTTTGGGGAAGGATATTTGTGAAGAGTTGAATATGAATTTGAAATTGAATTTAGTTTGAATTTGAAAGTGAGTTTGCATTTGTATTTGAATTTAATTAGAATTAGAATTTGAATTAGAAGTTGAATTTGAATTTGAATTTGGGAAGTTTGGAAAAAAAAAGATATATTTTTATTTAGGGTTTTCTTTCAATCCCTCTATGGAATTCTTGGTTTTGGTTTTTGGTTGGAGAGGCTTAGAGGAGGCTAAGATGGTGGAGTTGAAGGAGTGCTTGGAAAAATCTCCATGGTGGAAGCTTGCCAATTTTGGAGAAAACATAAGGTTCTATCTTTTCTCCCTTCATCTTCTTGCTCATTTGGAATGATTGAAGATATAGTTTTAGATTCAATAAAATTCATGGAAAAGCTTTTCAATTTGCACAATTGTAATGGATTTGGAAATAGAAAGAAAATCTAAGAAAGCTCAATGATTAAACTATATTTTTTGAAAACCCATTTCCTTGTTTTGAAATAAGTTTTATTTTCTTGAATTGGGTTGGATTATTGTTACAATTTGTGTATGAAATCAAGATTTGGGTATATATATTTGTGAATACAACCATATATATCAATATATGGAGATACCCACAAATATATATATACAAATATATTTGTTATTTTGAAAATTTTAAAGTTGGGCTAAACCCAGAAAAAACTTCATAAAATTTTGTTGTTTTTTCGTTTTTCGTTTCTGGAAGAAACGCAAAAATTAAATTATTATAAAATTATTTTTTTGGTGAAGTGGGAGGTCAAACCCCACCCCACTGCTGCCGCCACCACGGCCGCCGACCGGCAGGGAGGCGGGCACTGTGTGCTCTCCGCACACAGGCTTCGCCGCCCGGCAGGGAGGCAGGCACTGTGCGCTCAGAGCACAGGCTCTGCCGCCCGACCAGTAGGTGGGGCGCTGTGTGTGGAGCACACAGGCTCCGCCGCCATGGGCGGCGAGGGCCTGCGTGCCAGGGCTTCGGCCCTTTGGTTTATTTAAACAATTTCACTTTTTTTGTTAAAGTTTATCTACCTTTATTTAATCTAAATTTATTTATATATATTATTTATATTATATTTTATATATCATATATAATATTTAATATTGTATATTATATAAAATATAATATTTTTAATATATATTAAATTAAAGGAATTTTAGTAAGTTCAAAATATAGGTTATGTTATTCATGAGGTTTTTAAAATATGAATTAATTGGAAAGTATATATATGTTATTCGTTATATTTTATTCAATGGGAGTTTAAATTTAAAGTTATTTAATTGATTCATATGCAAATAAAATATTATTTTATTGTATATTTAAATAATGTTAAATGTTAAACTAGAACTTCTAAACGACCATGCGATTATTATGATTGCGGAACTGAGAGTAAAGGATGAACTTATTAGTTAACCTAAATTATTTATTAATCAAGTGATTTATTTTTAGTATGTGATCATGAAACTTAGAGAGAACGGTTGATTTAAATTTTAACCAGATAGCTGCATTATTAAAGTGTTTTGATTATGGTTATGGTTATGAAATTTAGAGTAAATGATCTGTTCTTTAAATATTTCAATGTCGTGAAAAGAAATGGGATCAATTGATTGGATAAATGCAAGTCATGAAATCTGTGTTTGAATGGATTTAGGAAATCCGAACATTAGCTTACCTATTTGTCTGAAATGTTTTCAGTGTTTAATTGTTCGCCTTCGATGTTGTGGAATGAGAGTGAATGTTTTGAGAATTTTCCTGATATGGGTTCATTTATTGGTATGGGTGGTTATACGTGAGTCAGCCTTTGTTCTGTACTTTGGTCTCTGTGTTATGAGAAAGTTTGTTTGTCAAAATTACATTTTTGGGCATGTAGAGAACGTGTGATTATATGATTGTTGACTTTAAGTCATTTCTTGTTGATCATGTAAGTCTTCCAGATAAGGGAGTTGTATCCTGATGTGGGTTGTTCTTATGAGGGTCAACTTGAGATGTGTCGTGGCTACACCATGTTGTTACACCCAGTTATCATGAACGGGATTTGTGGTATGTGTTGGTTACCCGTGTACTACGAACGGGTTGTTTAACCTTATGTGTTAAGGTGGGAAATTAGTCATCAGTTGTACATGTGGTCTACCCTTGAATTGGGGGTTTTGTATCCCCGTGTTGTCAGTAGGAGAGTGGCCCTTTGTGAGGGTCCGACGCCCAAAGTGGTGTCAGGGTAACTCACCTAGGGTTTAATCAAGAGATAATTTTTTAAAAAAAAGAATTAATGGGGGACTTCACACTAATAAAGTTAAATATTGCCTCTCTCATGGAACATGCATTGTTAAGACTCAAGATGAGATGAGACGCATAGTTTTGCGTGAGGGTCCGGCGCCGGTAGAGGCAAGCCAAGGTAACCCATGATGGGGGTTCGGTAGCCTAGGAAGGTTGAGCTAGGGTAACTCATGGCAATTTATGTATGACACTCTTCCTACGTCAACAGTTAGTCAGTTGTTGTGTGTTGTACGATGGTGTACTTGTTCTATGTAACCTGGAAGCAATGTTTTGTCTTGTGAGTTTTCTTACTATGTTAAGTGATGTGGGTATCGCGTCGGTTCAGTTGTGTTATCCTGTGTCTAGAGGTAGATGGTCTTGTCTAGGAAATCCTTGTTACTATCTCCTAGCACGGAGGGAGTGGGGCCTTTGGGTTCCACATGGTTGGGTGGCGTGCATCTTTCCGTTGGTTCTTCATGTTCGTGCATTCGTGATTTCTAGTTGGAGAGCTCGTTGGATGTTGTTGCTTTTCTGGCTTCGTTCTTTTCAGTTGAGCTTTATTTTTCTACCCCTTATTTGTTATCGAGGTGGAATTTGTAAATTGTCATAATGATTATTGGATTTACCTCATTCGGAGAATGAGTGATGTAATCTTATTGTTTAAATGTTAATTGGAATCTTGTGGTATTTAATATCCTTGTTGTAATTTATCTTGAATGGAATGTGTGTTGTCTCATTTCCTTAAGTGATTAATGTTTCGGTTTATTTTAATGTTAGTTATTGTTTGGGTTTTTAAGTAATCTTTGTCTCGTGGCCTTAGAGGTTGTTGGAAATATGTATTATCTTCATGTCATTTGTACTTAAGCAAAAAAAAAAATTGGTACGTTTTAGTGGTGAATTGCAACTTCCTCTAGGGTTGCGTGGCGGGGCATTACATGTCCAAATTCCGTGGAGCATCGAACTTAAAGTTCATCGATTCATATGCAATTTTATATTATCATTTTGGTTGTAGATCTCAGGGAAGGTTTCTTGGTGTATGAACTATGTTACCCTTGAATCATAAAGCCTTGTATTGATTGGTGTGAAAGTTAGAAGATTCAGTTAATTGTTTTTTGGTTTAATAGTGCAAGAAGGACGACTCCATAAATGTAGCGTGTTGTAGATATTCGAGGAATAATTGTTTGAAGAGTTTTGTGTTCAAGCATGTTGATTTGGGCCCTCACTATGTTATGGCTGACATTGGATGGTGCAAATTGAAAATTATTTATGGATTGAGCTGACAGTTTGTAAATATTTTATATTTTGTAAAAGTCAACTTATGGTTGATTAAATCTTTAGTTGCAGATATATATAAGCAATTTTTCATATCATTTTGTGATGTAAGGAGGTGTGTTGCTATGTTTGTGAAATTGAAGAATTGTAGAGTGATTATGCATAGTTCACTTGTGAAAAAAAGGATTTGTGATCAGTGCAAAACCAAATAGTGTAGAAAGAGAAAAATCAAATAGAAGGTCAGAAGAATGTGATTGATGTGCTTAATCGAAACTGTAATTAGGCATTAGAAAATTATATTCTCTCAGTTCAAATCTTCTAGATGTAATCCAAATCTTTTTTTAAGATCGTGAGTCTTCCTTTTTTGTTTGAACAGTGAGCTCTAGAAGTCGCACGAATGCGTAATGCATTCCCTTTTATGCGCTGCCTTATTTGAGTATACTCATATTGGCCAGTTGATCTCATAAATTGGTTTTCCCCTAACAAGGTTTCCACATAAAAATTACTTGTGTTATGGTTTTTTGGTTGATTGCTTTGTGTTCTTGCATCTTTCTTTTGGTTCAATGCCATGAGTGGTTTAAAGAACAAGTTAATAAAGTTAATTTTTTTAGAACACTAATTCGCCTTCCCCTCTCAGTGTTCCTTGATTCCAAAAATTGGTATCAGAACCAGGTTCCTCGAAAGAAGTTTAATAGCTTCAGGAAGATTTAGGAAATTGATTCAATGGATTTTGGTAGTCTTCAACAACTTTTGGTAGCCCTAGATATCTTGATCAGTCCAAATCTGAAGTCTGAGAATTGCAAGCAAGCCTCATGAATGCTGAGAAATTCATTCAATCATTGAAAGATAAAATAAATGAGTCAAGGGAAAAGAGAAAGGAACTTTGTGATCAGCTTAAATAGAAAGAAACTAAGAACATGGGGGATGAACACTTGAGTCAAGCCTTGAAGGAAAAGATAGAGGAATGTGAAAAGCTTACCAGAGATAATGCTATCCTAAAGCATGAGATGAGATCTATTGTGATGAAGTGATGACCAAGGAAGTTGAAGAAAAGAAGAATGAAGAGAATCTTACTCAGTCCTTGACAAAAAAATCTGATGAATGTAGTAGAATTAATGGTGGATTTAATCAGCTAGAGCTTGAATTGCAACAATCCAAAAACAATGAAGAAGAACTTGAAAGATAGATTGTTATTCTCAGGGATGAACTTGCTACTGCAAATGAATACAAGGATACATTCAAAGATTAAGCTCAATAAGCGATGAAGCGGTAAAGGATTAGAAGGGCTGAAGTGATAAAGTGAGATCGTAAAAGGAACTTTAGGAAAGGAAATCAGATGAACAAAGCTAGAAGGTATCTGGTAAGACAACCTAATGCTCAAAATTTCAATGCTTACTATTTTTATGCAATAAATATGGTCATATGGATTATCAATGTAGAAGCATAATGAATCCAAGTGGTCCATCATTCTCAGGTCAATGTTTCAATTGCAATAAGTTTGGTCATAAGTCAAATGAATGAAGAAATATGTCAAACAACTTTTTCAAAAGAAATGTTAGATCTTATACCTACAATAGATTTGGCCATATTGCTAACTAGTGCAAATCAAGAGAAAATAAATGGAATAACTAGTTTGGACAAAGAAATGTTGTGTCCCATAATTGCAACAAATCTGGTCACATTGTAAGATTTTGTAGAAGAAAAAAGGGTTTGGTAAACAAAGGGAACTATATGCAAAAGTATGATAAGGGAAAAGGAAAAGTTAATATAGATGAGATTAGGAAGAAAATGAAAAATACATGGGTGAAGAAGAAGAGTTTCTTTGATGCAGGAAATGAGTCAGCACTAGAATATGGTTTTGGAAATTCCTTCAAGAATTATTTTATGGCCTCTAGCCTAGGGGAAGTTCTCAATAAAATCTCTTACCCCCTAATAGTAGTTGGTACCAGAATGTGGCAGATTGTAGTCATTGCATTAATTATGTGTAGATGTTTTGGGATCTCTTATGGAAGAGATTTATGAAAAATTGGAGGTCTGCAGAAGAATTTTCTTTCTTAGTCTATGAAAGCAGGGTATCTAGAAGACCTAGGGTTTTAGAATTTATTGCGACAAAATGTTAGGTGCACAAATGATAAAAGGTTTCTTCTATCCCTCATTTATCACATTGCATTTCAAGAAGAAGAAGTCTAGAGAACTCTACAGTAAAATTTGGCAAGATTCAAATCTGAAGGCGATTCGGTGATCAAACCCTAATCCGAAATTCTAATGGCATCCATTCAAATCCATCGAGACAAAACCATTAGGTGTATTTTCTTCTGTTTTGTATGGTGTTTTGCATATCGAGGATATTAGGGCATATATTCATGTGAATGTTGAAGAATTAGGAAGCTCCCAGTTGTTAAACTTGTATACAAATCACATTGTGGGAGAGGATCTCTGTGTAAAACCTAAATTTAACACTTTGGAGAAAGTTCACTTAATTGTGAAATTTTCACATTTCAAGAAAATGAATGGGTTTGTTTATAATGAATTGAGTGCATCTTTGAGTTCATAGGTTAGTAAACACTTCAAATTTTTTTAAATGGGGAAGCTAAGTTGTTACCAGTTTGAATTCATCTGGTGGGTTGCGACATTACAGAAACTCACAGCAGAAGAACAAATAGTTTTACAAGAAATGGGTTCAATGTTGAAAAGAGGCATGAAAATAAGTGATATGGTTGAAGTGGATGAGGGTACTATTCTGGTTATGGTCTGAATTTATCACTCCGGTTGGGATAACTCTATCCGATACAATCTGTAGCTTATAGGATGAAATAAATATAGACTATGACTGAGTTCACTGCCAGAGGCCAACTAATTGAAAATCTTGGTAAAATCAAGAAGGATTAGAAGAACTATTTCAAGTATGGCAATATTTTGTTATGCCTATTCTTCTACTTCATGAATGAAGTTCTGGGAATTGGAAAAGTGCAATGGCAAAGTGATAAACTGGTGGTTGTTCAAATTAGAGACATGTTATATAGAATTGGTGACAGAAAAGTGAGGAAAACTATTATATGGGGTTATTTCAAGATTTTTCAGAGTGAAATGCAAGCCAGGGAAAGGATTCCTACATCTATGATGGAAAAGTACAAGGATACAATTTTCTTCATGGTTCATATTGATCAGTGCTTGATGGAAGTTGTAGAACCTAGAACAATGTGGATAATGCCTATGGGTTATGAGGTTGAAGAACACATTTTGGAGTTCTATGCTCAACACCTATTGAGTAAACCTCGGGATCTGACAAAAGAAAGGTTTGGTACCTTTGAAGAAAAATATATGCAAGTGCATGAACAATATAAGAAGCCTATGATAATCTAAAAGGTGAGAAAGGAAGTTGAAGCTTTTGCAGAAAGCATGGGAATATTAGATGAAGTAGTGAGGGAAGCTAGGAGGGAAAGAGAACAATTTGAAGAAGAAAATCCAACTAGAACTAAGTATACTAGTCTGGTGGCATCCTTTTCTAGATCTAGATCTACAAGGAGCTCTACACTCTCATTCGGTCCTACAAAGAAATCAAGTCTGGTGAAAGCTCAAGTCAAGACATTCGGTAGAGAAGGAACGAGGAAGAAGGATAAAATCACAAGAGTCTATGTTGTAGTGGAAGAGGATGAACACACTAAATTTAATGAAGAGGTAAGAGAAATTAAGAAAAAGGGCACAAAAACATCAAAA
>VDFB02271358.1:583488316-583659031 GCA_007258455.2 Sequoia sempervirens | reverse complement strand
TCCAGATAATTGGTTATCATCCTGTCAAAGGGATGCCTATGGAATGGATGTATATGGTAGCCCATATTCAACACTGCTAATATTGCACAGTGTATGATTATGCGAGGTTTCTTGAAGAAAAGATTCATGAGGGCTTGATAATGGTGAAGCAAGCTGCATAGGGAGTAAGATTTAGCTAGTACTCACTATTGATGCATATGTTTTTGTTCAAAGGTGCACCTTACTTCGAGCATAATATGACTTTGGATAGAAAGGAGGGTAACTTGGATTTGCTTGTGCAATGCTGGACTATTGTTTTAGACAAGGGTGATAGGACATATGATTATGTGGCATTTCAAAACTCATTTTCTTCAAAATTAAAGAGAGCCTTGGTTGTGGATATAACTAGAATTCCCATATCCCTACATGATTTCTTATGAAAAAAGGAGAGAAGGCTTGAGCTAGGATTTGATCACAATTGGGGAGATGTTATCCCATATCCTGAGTACACCATTTTGAGAGAGTATGGTTCCATGGTTGCATCTCACCTGCTACCAAGATTTGTGCTAGAGAGAATTGGTTTCCTTGAGGTGATGTGGAAATTGGGAAGTGTGGAAAATGAACATCTATTGAATCAAGGAAAAGGAACATTATTTCCTTTGTATACATGATTTTATGATTTTATAATGGAGAAAGGAGGTTGGGACAAAATACTTGATATACTAAAATCCTACCACATGCAAATATCAGTGGAGAGGGTTAGATATGATCCCGAAGGTTTCATGGTTTGGTTGAAGGAGAGGAACAAGAGTTATCGATTTGTGCACATTTTCCAATATCTGGAGGATGTGATAAGAAATGGGTTGAACCTTTTGGAACAAGAAAAAAGAAAGGAATGGTAGATTGCTTTCAATAAGATGCAAAGAAAGATAAATCAAGAGGAATCTGACTACAAGGTTCTCCCAAAAGGTGAGAATATAATACAAAAGGTGGAACATGTATCCCAAATTTTTGAGACAATAGTGGGCCACCTTGAAACTAAATGGGTGATAAGTAGGGATAAGGGGAAAGCCCCCATGGAAGAAGAATAGGAAGGGGGAGAAGTCCTTACTATGATAGAGAAATCTACATCTCAAGCCCCTGAAGAACCAAGAATAAAGTTCTTTGTTAGGAGACAGAGTAAGGCAAAGAAAAATGATGCAACTTTGCTTCCTATCAACAAGAGGAGTACAAGCCTCCTTATCTTTAGCCACAAGTACCACCACCATCTCCTCAAAGGAAAATAGGGCCTAAAATCATGGATCTTGATGCCCCACCACTTAGTGCATCACCACCAAAAATCCACTGTTGAAGAAGGAGAAGGTTGAAGTAACTGGTTTGGTGGACTATGCTAATGAAGACTCTAATGATGAAATTTGGGTATCAAAGCAAGAAATGCAAGGAGTGCCTACTGCACCAACAATAAGGGAGACACAACAAATAGGTATGAGGTTGAACAAAGCTGATCTCACTAGGATCAATGGCCATGATGATATGTGGGTGGAAGCATGCACAAAGTTTTTGGATGATGACACATTCGTAAAGTCTCAAGCTTTTATGGAATTTGCATATAGGGCTAAAAGAGATCCTAGCTACAGAAAAAATCATTCATCCATAATTTCTTGATGTCGCTATCCAAACAAAGGTTTTGAATGAGATGAGAGATAGATTCCAAAGGATTACTATGAAGGAGGGAAAATAACTAGTAAGAAATAGTGGTATTTTGTTACTTCTAGAATGGGATTTAGCTTCTACCATAGCCTTCGATACAATAAAGAGATGTGATAGGCCACTCTACAATTCAGAAGAAGAGGTTGTAGTTGCATTACAAGGCTTTGCCTTAGTGAACAATGGGATACATTAGCTATTTGGTCTTTAGCTCCAAGTACCAAGAAGCCTAACATTGATCAGGCTACAACTAACTATAGTGGAGGCCTACTAATAAAGAGGGTATTAGAAGCATCAACTCTAGATGTAGAAAACATGTCAGTACATGCTAAACAATTCACAAGGGCCATTGTAGAATCTGTAACTATAGAAAAGGAGAGGCTTAGGACAAAACACAATGACTTTTTCATTAGATATGGAAATCTTGAACAATATAACATGCAGTTATAGACAAAGGTAGCATTACTAGAGGATAAGTTGAAAAGTTTACAACTAGGAAAGCCAAAGAAGACTGATGTAGACTCCCCTACCACCTCACAAGAAATTGCACCCCCTAAATTTACCACTGAATTAAGTTCCTCATGGGAAATTGTGCCATACAACATCAAAGGTGTTCCTATTTTAATAATGGAGCCTATTGTTAGTTCTCAAAAATGCTAGTTGAAAAACCACAAGAGGTTTCCAAGCTCTTGGTATGTTTTAGGCTAAAAAACAAGACCAAATGGTGTACTTGAACCTTCTTCTCTTTGGGCTTTGCCAAACCTAGGTGGGTGTACCTATGCAGATGAAGTAGATTTGAACTATGTATTTCCTACTTGGGAAATCTATCCACGATGGAATTTGGAAGTGGAGAGATGCAAGCCTAAAATTGGTATAAATTGTATAAGCAATATCAAGGTGAAATCTACTAATATGTTTAGTTAACAGATGTAAATTTTCAAAAATAGATTTGATTAAATTAAATGATGAAATGGGTAAGACCAGTGCCTTGTTGGGTAGATGGATTCAAATGAAATTCTAGGATAAGTGACTTGTATTTGATAGTAACTCAAAAAAATTTCAACACTTATGTTGGTTTATATCTTGTACAAATGTGCAAGCAAGTGATTGACAAACTATACTTATTGATCCAAATGACACAACCAGGCTACTTATGATTTATCAAAAGGATTTTAATCCTTCCTTGAAGGAACCAATTGAATAAATTGCACAATAACTATAGATGGTACCAAATTGGAGACATAATGGTAATCCTAATTATATGGCTCTTCTTACTGATCCAATTAACATTCCTAGATTACTGTGATTGACTAAAAGTTTTTAATTCTTTTAAGGAAACCAATTAATCATATCACACAAGAATAATGAATTTTCCTTGATTAATTGAATACATACTTGATATACAAATTTAAATAATAAGGAAATATTAAGTTGGAGACAACCAAATAATTGTATATTTTCAACAAACAATTGATACCAATATGAAGCCATAGAAACAGAGATCTTTCATTGATTTCCTCAAAATTATATTTACAACATAGTCTTTCAAAATGTAAACATCATGATAATTTTGTTGCTGTCTATCTATTTCTATATGCCTATATCTTTCTATCGCTATGTAACTGTCTTATATATCAAAAATTTGAAGATGTACCCCTTTGTGAATGTCTTTTGAAAACTAACAACAATTAACAATAATTAAACATAAACAATTAGGATCTAGCAAGCCACATATGGACTCTAGTAATATGATCTAAATATTCTTACCTCAAGTGAGTATCAACATCATCCATGGAATTTCTCACAATGATCTCCATGTTTACCATTTTCTCTGAGTGCTCGAATGACTCTTCTAGTGTTGATTCTCAACTCTTGGCTACTTACAAAGATTTATGCAATATCATCTTGCACTCTTTTATCCACTCGTCCTAACCTTGCATTTCTCCATTATCTTCAAATAATGCAGGTACTCCACTCTTTGTAACATTAGTTAATCCTTTCACATCTGCCCGACGTTCCTCATAATAGTCCTTGTGTTTCTTCACTATCTCTTCAATATTTATAGTATCCCTACTATCATAAACACCTTCCTTTTTCATTTCCTAAAGCTTCTCCTATATTTGGTCATTTATTATTTTGTGTTCCTCAATTGTAGCTTGATTCTTGGAATGGATTGACCATAGATTATTCATCCAAATCACCAAATTAGCATATCTTTTGTGAAGTGTTGCAAAGATTGTATCAAACCTAGATTTATTTACTTGATCATGTACATATGATCCTTCACCCTTATCCTTTGATTGTGAAATTTTCCCTTGAGTTAGTAACTTAGTAGATTCCATCACTATATTTTTAACCATATCCTTTAGGAAATCATTCTCCTTGAGTATCCTTTCATTATTCATTTTATACGTATCCTTTTCCTTAATTATCATTTGGATCTAAGCTTTATTTAATTTAGCAACATTGATGCCAATCTTGGTTGTAGCTACAGGATCAACCTCTCCAACTTTTAGTGTCATGACATGGCTAAAGGCTTTTTCATTGTCAATAATTACAAACTTCTTAAGTAGTAGGTATAGGGCCCAGATCATGAGAGAACCTTCATTAGGATTATACTTTGATCCCGTGTACACCTTTGTAACTCCTTTAGGACTAAGCTTGTGTGTAGAATTGTTATTCTGCAAGAAGCTATCAAAAACAAGAGCGTAATTTAGATCCAAACCTAGAAAAATCATTACACCTGACTCCAATAATGTTCTTCCTTGCTCTGGAGTCATATCTTTCATCTCATTTTCTACACTTAACCTCAAATTATTCAACAACTTATCCTCATTGTTTGGTGCTATGTTTCCAACAGATTCTCTTATTGATTTTCCCTTTTCTTTGTACAAGAAGGCTCTAAATTCTAAGGACTTTACAAAATCATCATCAGCAATAAAGGTTCTATAAGCCATCTTCCTTGTGTCTATGTCAAAACCCTGTTCAATTTGTAGCTCTCTAAGAGGAGA
Organism: Sequoia sempervirens; assembly: GCA_007258455.2. NCBI lineage: Eukaryota > Viridiplantae > Streptophyta > Pinopsida > Cupressales > Cupressaceae > Sequoia > Sequoia sempervirens. The sequence continues at coordinate 583,654,334 of VDFB02271358.1, read as the reverse complement.
CTTATAATCCTCAATTCTCGATCTATAAATTTTATTAGTTGGGCCCCTAGACTCTTCATCATTAGATGACTCCTCACCAGAGGATAATAGCTCTACTTCTTGCATTTCTTTCATCCTTTGATCTACCCCCTGTTATATTCATCAATAACCATTTCAACTTCTTTGTCCTCCATGTTCCTAATCATGTCATCATATGGATAAGGTATGTGATCATATCCACCAAAATTTTCCTTTTTTCTAGCAAAATCAATGTATCCTTCTAGATCAAACCCTTTCCTTGGTGGAGCCCTTTTCAAATTGAAATACATTAGCTTATCCAAAATCAAATCATACCCCTCTTTTGACAGTACAGTGAAATATCCAAAGCATAAAATACTAGGCATGAATGTCTACTTTCCAAGGGAACCTAAATTCATAACACTTGAGTAGTCCATCTATCTAAAATATCTAAGTATGCAATTCTATCTGGTACTATCTGTGGAAAAATGAATGGTGTATTCTCAAAACCATAAACCCTAATCATGGAGGCATCCTCAAAATAGTATTAATCACCCCAATTGTGATCAATAAGTCCATTGAAATCATTGGGTCTAAGGAAACTCTTAATTTCATCACATAATGAGTGATCACAAGGATAATTGAAAAATTTGTACAATGGCTTGAAAAAATAATCTTCAAAATGAGCATATCTTGAGTTGAAAATTTTTCTATCCCTAATAGCAGTCCATAATTGAATTGGTAGTGGTTTACCCTCTTTGTCAAATTGTGCAATCCTTAATTCCTCTAGCCACATCCCTATTTCTTTCCCATGATACATTATTATATGCATGAAAATAGAGTAATGCTTGAAATACAGTATAGGGGATTCATTTTTAATTGCCATTAGTCCTAAATGAATTTCTTTGAAAATATGCAAGGCATAGTCAAATGGCTTGGCATTATGGTACTAAACATCAGTGGCAATCACCATTGGTGCAATTGACATAAACTCAAAGGCCTTCATCCCTAACACCTGATACACTAAGAAGTATGTGTATTTTAAATAGGGTTCAAATAAGTTGATGTGAAAGGGAGGCCCATCATTTTCATCAAGTGGGATCAGAATTCCATCCTTCTTGGGCCTATGAAATGGTAATCTCCACCCCCTATAGGTTGTATCCATTCTCCAGTATTCTTTCTCTAAAACCTCATGTACAATAGTTTCATCACATGTGTCATCTAGGTAGAAAACTTCACAAATTGTAGCTTTAGACACATGTATAAAAGGTTTACCTAATGAATTGTAGATAGCCTTGAGGTTTGGATTGTAGTGGGTCGCTAGGAGTTTTACTAGTTCCACATTTACAAATATGATAGGGACAACCAATTTTTCTAGATTAAAGTTCCAAGGATTACATACTGGCTCAAACTTATCCTTCTGATGATAGTGAAACATAAATAGTTGATAACCTCAAATAGGGGTTCATACATCCCCTATGTTCCTACACTTGTCTTCAAATCATTCTACTTCAGGCCTAAGTTGTGCAAAAAGCCTAGCTTTTGGTCCCAAACCAGGTAATTGGTCTATAAGATCCTGGTTCAATTTTCTCTCATTGGTTTTTGATTCATCCCTTGTTTCAATTTTTTGTTTCTTACCCCTAGGTTGGCTACCCTCACTCTACTATTTTCTAATCTTCAATTTCCTAGAGCTTGAACCCTCCATTTTATCTTCTCAATTTGATAAAATTGAAAATATAATTGCAGCAAATTCACAAGCTTACTTGAAAATTTTCGGCCACACAAAATTCTTTGACCTCTGCGCACTCTTCGGTTCCTTTCTCTCCCAATCTTGGAAATTATTTTACATTATTCTTTTGTCAATTAGAGAATTATCTATATAATGTACATCCATGTGACCATTAATGTCTAGCTCTAAACATGAGTGTATCAGGTTTTTTGAATTTCTCACTATCAAACCAAATGATTATATCGGTGAGACTTATTCAAACTCTAGCTGATCTATGTATTTGAACCAAGCTGAATATTCATTAGATAGAGATCATATTTCATGGTTGGGAAGATCAAATAGTTCTCCTATTGATGCTGAATATTTGGTTTTTTATTTTTCTTTTAATCCATATCACCTTCAGGGAGAGATTTGTGAAGTCGCTTAGATATCAAAGTTGTCGCCAAGTGTTAATTTGATGAACTTTAATCAATTCATATTACCATCAGCATGAGAATGGGTATCGCTAAAGGATCTAGCAGTTACTCTAATATTAGTAGTCTCCCTGACATGTTTCTCTCGTTACCCTCTTTCTTTAGGTGAATCAGAAAGATTCTCGCTGAAATCACTTTCACCGGTGTGACATATGAAGTTGGAAGGAGAAGGAAAACTCACTCTGATAGCACATGTCTCCCTAATGTGTTTCTCTTTGCTTTATCAGTGAGGCAAAGTGAATTTCTTACTGATGAGGGCCCATCGACATGACATGTATGCTTAGGCTGACTTGAGGATTTCACTCTGATAGTATTGTTCTTATTATGATATTGCTATCAGGATTCAACCGTGTAGTTTCAAGTCAAACTCATTGACCCATGTTTCATGAGTAGTGGTTCAACAAGAACCCATCTCTCATGATATCAAATGGTCCACTTAGCACTCATTGCATCTAGGTGATGCTCATAGAGGTGAAGCACTGGTCCGTCTCGGGAGGTCACCCATCCCAGTACTGCTCCAGCTCAAGCGTGCTTAACCATTTGATATCATGAGAGATGGGTTCTTGTTGAACCACTACTCATGAAACATGGGTCAATGAGTTTGACTCGAAACTACACGGTTGAATCCTGATAGAAATATCATAATTTGACTCGCTGTGGAAAAATACCTCCTACTTATCAGTATTGTTCTTGTTGATAACCTTTTCGTCGATGAGACAACAAGCTTTGTCTTCCCGAATATGTATCCTCCTAATTTTTTGATCATTGTGACAATGTTGAAATTTTTTTGATATGCAAGAAATGCTTGAATTGAAATGCTATAGCTTATGGGTCTAAGAGACATGGACCTAGTCATGTGGATATGAACTGTTAGTTAGAAGCTCTTACTCAATGATGACCAGAGGGATTTTGGTGTGTCAAAAGGTCAAATATGATGGGATCATTGGTGGATATGGTATGTGGAATGGATTATAGCAATTTGTATTGCTCTCTACACCTAGAATGTGGCTACCTTATGGGGTTCATGAATGTAAACCATTAAAAGTGTGAAATTTTTTTTGACAGTCTCAACACCTAGTACATCAAAAAGGCCACAGGCTGAAGAAGATAATAGCAAGGAAGAGTTGCTCAAGTAGCTAATTGAATATAAAGAAAAATGAGATAATCATGATAGGGAGGTTTTTAATAGCAACATGGAGATTTTCGCTACAGTGTTGGAGCATTTGAACAAAAGAGTGAGTAACAGATTGAATAACATTCACTATAGCTATTCATCCAGGGTGGCCGCTATACAAAATTTGGACAATGATAGGAAAAGAGCTATTTTGCTTATGGAAATATGGGTCCCTAGGATGAGGGAATTGATATTGATGTCAATTGGAGCTAAGCATGATGCCAACCCACCTAAAAAGTTTAAGCCCACTATTACTATTGTAGGTAAAATTGATGGGTACAGGGGAAATATTGAATCTCTAGACAACAAAATAAGAGAGTTGGTGAAATCATTCCATGAATTACATCATGGCCTCTTTCCATGCATCCTAAGGGATGGTGGTAGCATAAAACCCTAAATGAATGGAAAGATGAAACCAATAAATTTATTTTAGATCAGACTGTTTCAATTTTTTAGAAATATGATATGGGCACACTAAAGAGAAGTATGGATATGTTGGCTCATGTAGAGACTGTTTTGCTGGAATTTGACAAAGAGGCTAACCAAATTGTCACCAAGTATGCGCCTTACAGAAAAAGTGAAGATGAGGTCATGAGTTTCAACTAGCCTACTGAAGAGGAATTCCTGGCATGGAGAGGCAAATACTTGGAGAGGGTAGTGGATTAATAAGAAATGGCAAGATGGTGATTTAAAATTTTGATTTCAAAGTCTAAAATCATGATGATTAATAGATAGGTGAAAATACACTGCATAGCCTACATTTAGTACAAATTAGGATTTTGCTAAGGTATGGAAAATATAGTGCATTTTCTTCAAATTAAATTGATGACTGGTCTACAGATGTGGAAATATTATTTGTCCTTTATTCTTCATTTCTTTCATGTTCTCTTTCTTTTCCACTTGGCGTGCATTGGCACAAACTTTGAGGTAACTATTTGAACATACTTTTTGAAAATTGGATCAAATCTCCAACAATGAATGAAGACTACTTTGATTTCACACATGTTTCCCACCTCTTGGGAATGTTGAGTAACTAAAAAATGAATATTTATTGTAGTGGTCCAATACGGTATTGACATGTGTACTCTCTGGCCTGAGGCTTGTTTTGCTCCTTCGTTTCTATAAGAATGAATTCATGGCCAAAAAGTAGGGGTTCGTTGTTTTCTCAATAAACACTATGAATTATTAGAGGAATCTCAAGCATGTTTCAAGTTTTGTCTTAAGTTCAGAGTCTGTTGTTATGTATGTAATTTTGATAGCAATATAGCAAATACAATATAGAGTGAAACCAATTTCATGGCTATTATCTCTCCTTTGTACTCATTTTATGAGTTATGAATGAAAGTAATAAAGGATTATTTTGTTGATCTCTATTGTTTCTCAATGGATGTTTAATTTCATTCATGTTTTTTAGTTCAATGAATTAATGTAAATTCCTAGATGATATTGATAACTCATAAGAATTAGGTGCTAGGGTATTTGTAAGTAGTAATGATCATGAATATAATATGGGAGTGTTGTAATGTAGTGTTTCTTGAGATTGTATGTTGCTATTGTTGAGATGTTGTTGGGTTGCATAGGTTGATATTAACTCCATGTTTGGGATAAGGCACTGGTTCATGCAAATTATTCATAATTTAGTTTCTGAGTCGATTTATCAACTAATCACCTTTTATTCAAAAACTTTCAAAGTAGTACTATTGTAGTTGTTTTATGTTGAGTTTTGTTATTCTCATGCTCCAAGTGTAGAATATCAATAAATAAGCTACCAACTTGTTTGATATACTACAATGTTGAGTAGTTGTATGAGAATTATCTGTTATGTACAATGTATTGAAATGGTGGTCATATAAATTCTTGAGTGTGCATTATGGAATTACCCTCTTGGGTTTCACAAAGCCCTAATTGTAGGAGTAGAAGTTTTACAACTTTTACTCGTTCGTTGGCCAATCCCTTTGGAGTACTAAATATTAGAAAATGGAAAAGTCCATAGGTATTTCTGAAGATCATCTTGGTTCTTAAAAAATAACCAATAGAAGCTAAAGCTAAAGCTAAGGTAAAAAGTGAGAAACATAAGGAGAGCAATGTTGAACAAAGTATAATATCTCTTGAATTGCCTAAGTATACTCTTGTTGACATGTTTCAACTGATCTCACAAGTTAAGGTTATGTCCCTTTGCTTGAAATGATGGGGATTGAGGAGTATAAACAAAAGGTAGTCACCCTTATCAATGGTGCTACTATAGCTTGGAATGAGACACTAGTGTCTACTCTGTGCAAAGTGAGTGGAAAATAATTGAAAGAAAAGGAAATTGAGGGAATTATTACTGGAATCCCTCAAATATACTTGGGAACTATAATCACTACCAATCCTAGAATTATAGACCCATATTTTATAACATTTATTGTTGATGGAAAGCTTCTAAATAATTGTATGATAGATTGAGGAGCCTCTTCGAACATTATGCCAGTTGAAATCATGAAGGAGATGGGGTTGAAGATAGATAGTGCTTATGGAAAGTGCTACACAATGGATTCTAAAGAAGTCCCTATAATTGAGGTAATAAAATAACTCCCATACAAGTTAGTTGCATTCCCTAAAAAGGAATTTAAAATATTGTCACAGTGGTGGAAATTCCACCCAATTATGGAATGTTGCTATCACAAAGATGGAGTGCCTCCATAGGGGAAGCATGCAATGTGACATGTCTTATTCCATGTTCCCATTGATGGTAAGGATGTTAGACTAGTTAGGGAATCAAAATTCCCTCACATGATTGAGTTTTCCTTTGAGGAAGATATAATTCACTTTGTGGACACTAGCATCAATTATTTTAGGGTTGAAGAATTACCAAATGAAGGAGACAGCCAACCTGCACTTCTTGAAAGAGAGATGATAAAGTTTTCAAATAAAGATGATCTTTGGACCATGTATTTTGATGGTTGATCATGTTCCAAGGAAGGATCTATTGGAAGGATAATATTGGTTTCCCCTAGTGGTAAGATACTTAAGTTTTCTTTCACTTTTTCATTCGTTTGCACAAAAAATGTGGAAGAATATGAAGCTCTGCTACTAGGGTTAAGATTGGTAGAAAAAAATGGAATTAAAATGTTGAAACCAATTGGAGATTTTAAGTTGGTCGTATCCCAGGTGAGATCCAATTTTGCATCAAAAAAAAGAGACTCAACCAATATAGGAATTTTGTTTGGGATTCCATAGAATAGTTTGATGCTTTTGGAATTGATTGGATAGAAAGAGATCAAAATAGAGTGGCATATTTTCTTGCAAATATTGCACTCAGACCCGATAATATGTGGAGGTAAAAACAAGGCCTTCAATCCTTGACAACATACAAAATTGGAAAGTCTTCAATAATGATGAAGACATTTGGAGGTTTCTAAAATGTGTAGATCAGTATGAAGGACAAAATATTTATTTTGGGGCTTTTGTAGAGACAATGAATGGGAAGGATACAATTTTTGTAATGAAATCATTCAATTGAAGACTAAAAATATTCCTAAGGGTCTTATAACTTTAGAAAGGGTCTTTGACAACCATGATAAGAGAAATTATAATACATCCTCTACACATATAGAAGATTTATAAGAAGTAAATTTAGGGAATGAGAGTGCCCCTAAGAATTTTTATGTGGGCAAGAAGATGAAGCCCAAGATCAAAGAAATGTTGATTGCTTTGTTGAGAAAGTATAGGCATGTATTTTTCTGGTCTTATAATGACCTGAAAGCATATAGGGAAGAGCTATTTCAGCATCAAATCCCTATGAATGTAGATGCTAATCCCTTCAGATAGAAGTAAAGGCCTATTAATCCCACCTTAGCACCAAAAATGCAAGAAGAGCTAGTGAAGCTAAGGGATGTTGGCATAATCAAGCCTATTAGGCACTCATGTTGGGTGTCTAATCTAGTGCTAGTCAGAAAAAAGAATGGTGACATCAGATTATGTGCTGATTTTAGAAATCTCAATGTGCCATCATTAAAGGATAACTATCCATTGCCTAACATGGAAGACATGTTGTAGAAGGTGACTTTATGCGAGATCTTGTCAATGATGGATGATTTTTTTGGTTATAATCAAGTTAAGTGAAGGATTTTGAGTAGTACAAGACTGCATTCACAACTCCATGGGGAACCTACGTTTATGTGAGGATTCCATTTGGATTAGCCAATGTAGGTGTAACATTTCAGAGGGCTATGGATGTAGCATTCTCTAATTTTATAGACGTATTCCTAGCAATCTATTGGGACTTAAAATTTCATGCAAATTTTAGGTCCACATATTAAAAGAGAGGATTTTAACACTCAGAAACTTAAGTATAAAATCAGTCTCAGGAGCACATTTTGAAAAATCATAATTTTGGATCCATTCATTTTCATGCAAAACCATCTTGCAGGAGTATTCATCTATCATATGTGAGTGTGCATGCCAGTTTTCAGCTCTATACGATTTGATTTGAAAAAGCTTCAAATCAACAAGTTGGAGGGTTTCTTGAGAAAATCTGTTATACAGTGAAAACCCTATTCAAATGGTCAACTTTGAGGGTAAATATTGAACAAATGAATGATGATCATAACAAGCTAATTGGTGCCTTCAATTCTCTACACCAAAATCTACATCCACGTCAATTTTTAGAGCTTAAGGACATCATTTGATATTTTTCAAAAATTAGAACCAGATGGGTTTTACTCAGTTTGAAAGATGCAATTTTTCAGAAACAACTAAGTAACCAACTTTGATAATTGACAGTTTTCAATTCTAGTAACTTCACGCCAAACCATTTTGTGAGCACACTCCCCTACCCTCAAATAACATACTAAAGTTGCATGGCTTTTGGAAATCATTTGATTAGTTTTCTAAAGTAGTTATGGGAGTCCCTTAACCTTTTTTGATTGTAGTCCAAGATCAAATTGTAATGATTACCCAGTTCATTTTTTATCCCAAATACACATAGGAGCAATAATTAACAAACAACTGAAATGAAATAATGTACAATTTATGGCATGGAGGTTTAGTTTTCTGTAGGTGGTGCATAGACATGTGGCATATTTCAGTTCTTTCCAGTGCCTACAAATAGAAAAGTGGGTTGATCATACATGTTCCATCGTTTCAATGCAGTCTGAAAGTGGTATACAAATAACCACTTACAAAATTGGAGATAAAAAACAAAAGGATGAATAGGGCCAAGTAATTTCCAAGCACTGGAGAGAATTTATTACAAATCCCCAATCTCAAGAAGTTGAAATTGGAAGCTCCATTTGACAATGTAGGATCTACTTCAAAAATGTGAGTAGATGTAATGCCAAAGAAGAGAATTGGAGACTAAAACTCAAATAGTTGAAAAGAAAATGAACCAGGAAAGAAATTAAATTAGAGAGGTGAAGAGAAAAGGGTATTTGGAGCTGATACGCTGAAGGGACTAATGAGAGTACTTTCTATGTGGAGCTCCTCTACAAAAACACATTAGTAAGTTCTAAATAAAACTATTTGCACACGATGATTGCATCAAAACATTTTATTCCATAGGATTCAGGTTCATGCTTTTGGTCAGAATAAGGATCAACCAACTATTTATATGGGGATTTGTAAAGGCGATATGGAGAACTAGACTGCTTTTGTTATTTCATGAATGGATAGTAGCAAAAGAATATATCATCTTATGAGGATAATCCAGCACAACTACTACAGAACCACATGCACAAAATCACTTCAAAATAGAGATCAATTAATATGGCATATCCTAAGGGTGATCCAGCTTTTTGAGCCGCTGATAATGTACCAAAAAAGTATAAGTTTGCTTGGCAACCCTCACTCAACTCTTTAGAAATATTTTAATAGACCTTTTAAGCCCATTTATGGTAAGAAGTGACTTGCTGCACAATCATGTTAGCTTTAAATATGTTGGAAGCTAAGGGAGAAAGTAAAGGATATTATTAGTAGGAAAGGAGCTACAAGACACGACACATACCAACACAATCTAAAGATTTTGACTATGCAAAGCTCGACACTCTACTAGCGCACCATGCATTTGAGGGAAAACATAGTATTTCGTGCAATGGAAGTGGCATAGTGGAGATAAGGGAAGTGATATCCCTGTGGGCAGGAAAGATGCAAGAAGCTTCTAATATCTTTTCAAAAGCTCAGAGACAAATGCTAGAAGCGTTGAGGCAAAGAGATGATGACTTAGCACACGAATTAGTGCTTTTGAAACATAAATTTGATGATTTAGTGCTACGATATTGTTGTGGCTCATGGTGTTTCAGTGGGCTTTTCCAAATCAGAGAGTAACCCTAAGTGTCTTTCGTATTCCTGCAAAATCACCAAAGAAAAAATCCTAAAATGCATCGGCAAGAGACAGAAGATCAGAGCAAGTTTTTCAAGTCTCCTAGACTATGCATATCACACTGATGAAAACTTCATCAGCAAGAGAAATAAAAACGGTGGGAAAAAATAAAATCTTCCAGATGCTTCAAAGTCATGCCGATACTCTATACATTATTGTGATTTTTTCATACGGAGTGGGAGATTTAATTAATTTGCAAGATTTGAGGTAAGAGTGCTAAATGAAAATGCCATGGGAAGTAAAAATGATAAAAGGCACAATTAGAAAATATTTTACAAGGAGAAAAATATGAGATATCAAGAAAAGGAAAGACTATGGATTGGATAATTGCTTTTACCCAAAAGTATTTTATTTCATCAGGTGAAAAAGCACAGAGTAATTGCCACATAAGATATTTTCACCAAAGAAGTAAAAGTGGATTTATTTAAATTTGGTGAAAATGCTTGCGAGTAAAAGTGAGCATGAAAATTGTAGCAAGTGAATATTATAATCATCATTAAAATTAATTTTCACGACAGAGGAGTTAAATTAATAGCATTTTATTTTCACAGTCCATAATAGTTGGTTTCAAGACTTCTGGATAAACTGTGTGCATTTTTTTACATCAACGTTTTGGATCATACTCCATGATCCATCATCAGGATGAATGGGAGAAAGAGAGAATTGAAAGATGATAAGCAAACTTGGATATAAATAGGAGAGGGGTGAGAGGGTAGGGAAACACAAAACCCAAAAAAGCTATTAAGTATTAAAATAAAAGGTCAAAAAGGTTATAAAACACAACATCAAACCCAAAAGGAAAGATTCAACATGACATGAGTAACTTTAGAAATCAAAACAAAAGAGTGAAAATAATACGTTAAATAGAAGACAATAGAAAGAGAAAAGAAGTAAACACATGAGAAATGAGATAAGAAGGTGGAATAAAATTGAGTAATATGTAATAACAAGTGAGATTAAAAAGGCCAGGAAAATAGGACAAAAAAATAAAAAAAATAAAAAGAGATAAATAATATAAATAAAATAGACAAAAACAAAAGAAATTAGCGAACAAAAGAAAGAAATATAATAAATATTAAGATAAAGAGCAGGCAATAAACACACAATGAATGTAAGAGGTAAAGAAAATGAAATTGAAAATGAAATGAGAAAAAGATTAATAAAAGAGGAAGGAAAAGAACATGAAAAATTAAATTAAATTAAAAAGAGAGAGAAGAATGCAAAAATTAAAATAAGTTGACACAAAATGGAAGAAGCAAGTGAAAAAGGTGAAACTAGAGAGACTATAAAAGCCAAGAAATAAGACAAAAGGGTGAAAATAATATGTTAAATAGAAGACAATAGAAAGAGAAAAGAAGTAAACACATGAGAAATGAGATAAGAAGGTGGAATAAAATTGAGAAAGATGTAATAACAAGTGAGATTAAAAAGGCCAGGAAAATAGGACAAAAATAAAAATAAAAATAAAAAGAGATAAATAATATAAATAAAATAGACAAAAACAAAAGAAATTAGCGAACAAAAGAAAGAAATATAATAAATATTAAGATAAAGAGAAGGAAATAAACACACAATGAATGTAAGAGGTAAAGAAAACAAAATTGAAAATGAAATAAGAAAAAGATTAATAAAAGAGGAAGGAAAAGAACACGAAAAATTAAATTAAATTAAAAAGAGAGAGAAGAATGCAAAAATTAAAAGAAGTTGACACAAAATGGAAGAAGCAAGTGAAAAAAGTGAAACTAGAGAGACTATAAAAGCCAAGAAATAAGACAAAAAATAAAAATAAAAGTAATAAGAGAAAACAATAATAAAAAATAAAAGAACTAAGCAAGCACAAGAAAGAAATTAATATGATAAATATTAAGATGAATAAAAGAAAGAAAAGTAAAAAACACACAAGAATTATAAGCAATAAAGAAACCAAATATAATAAAAGTAATAAAACACTACATCAAGCCCGGAAGAGATCAAATTATTATAAAGATGACAAAGAAATCCAACAAGTAGATGATTGGAAAGTGATAAGAGTAATCTTTAAAATAAAACAAAAGAATTATCAAAATAAAAAATGAAATGAATATATTGAATAGGAGACAATTGAAAGAGAGAAGAAATAAACACTTAAGAAAGATATGAGAGACCAAGACGGAATAAATTGAAAAAATGTAATAATAAGTGAGATTGTAAAAGCCGAGAAAATAAGACCAATAATAATAATAATAATAATAAGAGATAAAAAATATATAAATAAATAAAATAGAAAAAACAAAAGAAATAAGCGAACAAAAGAAAGAAATATAATACAAATAAGGTAAATGAAAGAAAAAAACAAAAAACCCGCAATAAGTATGAGAGATAACGAAACAAAGTGAAATGAAATAAATACAAGGATAAATGAAAGAGGAAAGTATAGAACAAGAAAAATTAAATTAAGTTAGAAATTAAGAAAAGAAGGATGAAGTAATTAAAAAGGGGGGAGAGAAAAGAATGCAACCAAATGAGAGAAGTTGACACAAAAAATGAGAGAATAAAAATAATCAAGAGAGATTAAAGACCAAGAAAATAAGACAAAAATAATAAAAGTAATACCAAGAGATAACAATAATCAAACAATAAAAGAAATTAGCAAGAAAAAGAAAGAAATTAATAAAATAAAAGAGAAAAGCAATAAGCACGCAAAAAATAAGAAACAAAGTGACAAAATTGAGGATGAAATGAAATAAAGATTAGGATTGAAGAAAGGGAAAAGTAGAGAACACTAAAAGGATAAAAATTAAATTACAAATTAAGGTAAGAAGATGAGGTAATTCAAAAAGAGAAGAATGCAACAATTAGAAGAAGTTGACAAAAAATCAAAAAAAAAAAAATCAAAGAAGGAAACACTCCGCTTCTCAATCAAATTGAAATAACAAGAATACTAGCAAAAGATAGGACAAAAACTTGAAGGAAAGGAAAGGGAGAAGGGAGGGAAAGGCAGAGGATCAAGATTGATTGGGAGAGGAGTTAAAGTCAATTATTTCATCTATGGAAGGTTAATTGATTATTTCACCAGAGATGATGTAGATTAACTAAAATATTTAATTTGCCAAAATGGCAATTAATTAAATATTTTATTTTCATGAAAGAATGTTGAAAAGTTGCATTGGAACAAATGAAGGGTCATAACCCTAAAATATGTATTGTATATATGTACAGTAAAATCATGAAAAAGATGGGGAGATAGATAGAAAGCAGTAGGTTAGATAATCAATAGGTTGAGCAGTTGTCGAAAGAGAGTATTATGATATGTATTGTAAAATCTTTTAAAATTATAAAATGGAGAACATATTTATCTGGTGGTCCAATTATGGTGTCAATTGTTTATCGAATTTATTGAAAACATTATCTGGTTGTCTCCAAGGTTGTCATTTCTTGATTATTTAAATTGAAATATCAAGGATATTTTTTCAATTTATCAAAGCACACTTGTTGCTCTTGTGTGGTTCAATTAATTGGCTCCTTCAATACAAGATTAAATCCTTTTGATTAATCACAGTAATTTGGAAAAGGACATTTGGATCACTAAGAAGAACTTGATAATTACACTCTTGCACATTTACACAAGGTGTAAACAGTTACAAGTTCCAAGAAATTTGAGTTATAACCATTAAGTAAGTCACTTATCATGCAAATTTTGACTCCATTAGCCCAACAAAAGTAGGCACTAGTCACACCATTCACATCTTAGAATTTTATAAAATCTTATTAAAACATTCACATTACAAGTTCAATATTAGGAATAGGAGTATTTAGTAAACTTTCATCTATTACACTTTGTGCCATCATAATAGATCCATTGATTTAATCAAGTCATACAAATTTAAGTCTGCTTTATTCACATAGGTACAACACCTAGGTTTGGTAGCACCTGAAGAGTAGAATTTTCAAACCATTTGGCCTTGTCTATTACCCTAAAACGTACCAAGAGTTTGACAACCTCTTGAGGTATTTTGACTACGTTTTTGAGAGCTAACACAATCTACCAAGATGATTTGACTACATACTCCAAGAAATATGTTTTGAGTTGCTCTTCTCTATTCATCCAACTTTGTGAGCTGGTTGATCCTATTTTTCATACTATCACCAATATTTTCACCTTATTCCTAAATGAATTTGTAGATTGGTAACAAGTTATTCATAGGTATTCTAGAATCTAGTCCATATGCAACCTCATAAGGGGATTTTTCTTTTCCTTTCTTTTGTCATGTCAGCCCATACAACCAATTTCAATTTTGAATCCCAGGATCTTTTGTTCTTTTCCATGACCCTTTTCATGATATTCATAAGACTTTTTTTACTTGACTCAACCCGACCATTCCCATGTGGATGATAAGGGGAAGCATATGATATGGTGATACCATAATCATTACAAAATTTAGTAAACTCTTCCAACCTAAAGTACATTGCATTATTGATGATCAACCTTGCTAGAGTACCAAATCTAATCAAAATATTATGGATAATAAAGTTGATGACAACTTTTCTAGTTTCCTTTCTGGTAGGGATTGCCTCTACTGATTTGGTGAAATAATTTGTGGCCACCAATATACAACTATGGCCACTACAAGAATTTTCATTGAACTCACCAATGACATCTATGCCCCATTTCTGAAAAGGAGCCTCTACATCTTGTGGCATGAGGGGTAAGGTAATAGAGAATTTTAGCTTAAAAAAAATATTTTTGCAAGCATCACACTTCTTTACCATGTTGTGTGTGTCAGAAAAAAGGGAAGGCCACTAATATCTAGATTTCATGAACTTGTAGGAAATTTTTTTAGCCATATAGTGGCCACCATATACACAATATGTGCCTCATCAAGGATTTTCCTTGCTTGTTCTTCATCAACACATCTTAACATTACACTAGCCTTGTCCCTCCAATATAAGCAGTCATCAATCATTACATATTTGATGGCTTACAACTTCAAGGTTCTCTTTTGATTATCAATCATGTGATCAGGGTGAACCATGCTTCTCAGATAATGTATAATTTCCTTATACCAAGGGAAACCTTCAACTACACATTCCTTCCCAGGAACATCCTCACTTATTTGGTTTATTTGACTAGTCTCAATATTTGGTTTTTCCATTATCTTGGCTATACATTTCTATCTAACAAGTGTAGTTATCTAAATGTCAATATTAAACTTTTGAATCTTTTTGATCTATCTACACCTCCTTGTGTTTTCTTGTTGAGTGAATATGTCCTTGACTACAACATTAGGTACATATGTCACTATCCTTGCACCTACCAAGTACGGTATGAAATTCTTGGGAGCCTTTACTAGGGCATAGGCTTGCTTTTCCATAATATCATACTTCAATTATATTTCTTGTAATGACTTGATAAATAAATCAATGGGTTGTTCATGAACCTCACCATTATTATGTAATAGAACAATAACAATAATGTGAAATGATGCAAAAGACATTTTTTGAAAATGCTTAGAGAAATCTAGGGAATTAAGGACAGGTGCTTCATTTATGGCCTTCTTGATCTCATCGAATGCTTTAACAGGCTTATCACCCCATACAACTATTTCTTGCTTTCTAAACATCTTAGAAATTGACTTTTTAGTCTTAGTGAAATTTTTAACAAATATCTTGAGAAAAATTATCTAGCCAAAGAATGATTGAATCCCCTTCACTATTTTAGGAAGTGGAATCATGTTAATGGCTACAACTCTTTCTGGGTCAATCCTTATTCCCTCTTTTAAAAGTATATATCCTAACAACTTTCCTTCTATAGTCCAAATGTGAATTTCTTAGGGTTTAATGAAATACCATACTCCAAAGATCTGATAAATATCCTTTCTAAGTGCATGCAATGATCTTCCTTTTTCTTGGAATATGCAATGATTTCTTCTTGATATGTATCCATGAACATATGTATGAAATCTGAAAAGGAAACATCCATAGCTCTCTGAAATGTAGCTCCAACATTAGTCAAACCAAATGGCATCCTAACATAAACATTTGTGCCCCATGGTGTGGTAAAATCAATTTTTTATTGCTCTGATTCTTTTACCTTTACCTAATTGTAACCTAAAAACCCATCCATCATCGAAAAGATCTCACATCTAGTGACCTTGTGCAATATTCCCTGCATATTTGGAAATGGATAACCACCTTTAAAAGAGGACATGTTTATATTTTTGAAATCAACACAGCCTAATATCCCCATTCTTTTTCTTGACTAGAACCAAAGTTCAAACTTGGGTGGAGTTTCTAATAGGATTTATAATTCCATCCTCCCTAAACTTCATGAGCTCCTACTTCATTTTGGTGCCCAAAGTGTGATTGACTAGGCTTTGTTTTTTCCTAAAAGGTTTGGCATCTAGCTTCAAAGGAACTTAAAATTGGAATAAGTCCTCTCTGTAAGATTTCAAATCATCATAGGACCATGAAAACACATGCTTGTATCTTCTAAGTATAGTAATCAACATTGTTCTAATCTTGGGGTTCAACTTCTAACCAATATAAACCTTCATGGGTGTATTTTTAGTTCCTAAATTGATTTCCTCCAAGTCCTACACGTGTATAATTTTTCCTATTACTGCATTTGTCAAAATTATCAAATATTCTTTCCAGGGTTGCCAATCTTTTTTCGATTTTATTTATAATGAGCTAAATGACTTCATTTCCAAAAATAGGATCCTTTCCATCAATTTTTTCAACAAAAATATGGAATTCAATTTATTGGCTAAGATACTCATCTATAAAATATAGAAATTTCAACAAATCAATATCACTATTGAACACTTGCCAGTTTTGGATTTTATAAGGAATAGAAGGCCTCACTTGGACCTCAATCTTTGATATTTCAGAAAGAGTTATATCATCAGGCCTCAAAGAAATATTGGCAAGGAGATCTTCCATGACATTCTTTGATCTTTCTATCCAACTAATACATAAAGCATCAAACATATCAATTGTGTCCCAAATAGAATTTCTATATTATTTTAGCCTTTTATTTTTGACACATACTTGGCTCTAGTTTGATACACCACTAAATCAAAGTAATGAAAAACCTTAAGCTCTTTTATTTTATGCTTGCTTGCTATGTTTAGTCCTAATAATAGAGCTTCATACTTAGCAACATTATTTTTGCACTCAAAATTTAATGAAAAAGAGTGTTTGTAAGATTTACCTTATGGTGATATGAAAATTACCCCTACTCTTGATCCTTATTTATAGAAAGCCCCATAAAAATACATGGATGACAAGCTATCCTCTTGGAAATTCTGGCTTACCTTTTCAATATTCTATATTCTTTCATCCTCTACTAGTTTTGCATCTGCAACCTTAAAGTTGTCCATGTCTATGTCAATGAAATAGACACTTTCATATGGGTAGACATTTTCTATGGTATTTTTAGGTATCTTTTCTTTGATTAGCTTGACTTTCTACCATTCCCAAGTATGGTAGCATAAGAGAGGTCCAACTTCATGCTTCCCCAAACTATTGCTACTCGTCCCCTTGACAAGAGCATTCCATTCTAAGCTAGGATGTTGACAATAGTTACACTCATGTCATAATCCTTATTAGGAAAATATTCCAATTTGAAAGGAACATCATTCACCACTCCAATTATATTTTTTTCCCTTGAATCCATAGAAAAAATTATTCCATACATTTGGATAGCTTGCAACCCTACCTCTTTCATGATTGCTAAAGGCATGATGTTAGTGGAGGCTCTCAAATCTATCATGTAGTTTTTGATTAATGTGTCACACGCTTGTAAGGTCACATAGAAAGGGCCTATCTGAGTGGGAAAAGTGGTCAACATAGCCCCTAAAAATACTCCAAGAAACTCAATATGATCTCCTTTTGGTTCATCTTCATTCACTTTTTCTTCAGCACTGGGTAGTTACTTTTATTGTATTACAAGGAGAAGCTATAGGAGTAATAAGGGCCAATGCATTCTCCTTGTGTTCCTCTATCCTCATCATCTCTAGTAAGGGAAATGACACTTTGATTTGTGACAATATTTGAGTCATATCCACTAAGGTAAATTTTGGAATATCATAGCTAGGAACAGTCTGTTCATTCACCTTTGCTTGTTTACTTTTAGGTCTATTTTTTTGAGCAATCCTAGTTTCCTTATTTTCTTGGTCTCTCTTCTTCTTTTGATGTTGTTCCTTGATAAGAGGGGCCACAACCTAATTCTCAAGTTTCTTAAGATCTTTAGCCTTGATGTCCTTATTTTTTCCAAGGGTTTTCTCTTTTGTACCATTACTTCCCTCTTTTATGAAAAGGATGCCAAGGTTTTCTTGATCCTTGTTGACTATTCTATTTCTCATATTATAAGTTCTCCTAGCCTATGCAACATCAACAGTAATCAATGACTGGATCTCCTCATTTGAAGGTCTTCTTAATCTAACCTCTATCTTTGATTTCAATTTTTTTACCATTAAAACATTATCATTCTCGTCATCTGGGAAAAATTGTTGGTGATATGAGTGACTTTGATATCTTTTGTCCTGAATATTATATTTACCCCTAAATAACATATGTTCCCCTAAATAACATATTTTCCCATAAATAAAAAATTTACCCCTTGATCTTCCATATGTGTATCACCACAATCATCACCCCCATGGATTGAGAAACCATGCACTACTGAGAAGAATTTGGCAACTAGAAAGAGTTACAACAAGGGGAATCTTCCACAAATTTTGTGTTATTTCTCTTCAAATTATTAGGGGTATCTTTATTCTTCACATTTCTTTGATTGTTCTAGATAAGCCTACCATTTTTCCAAGTTGTATTATATGGTTGGTTTAAAAGCTTTGGCATTGTCTCTTGCCTTTTTTAGTTGGGTTTTTCATGAGATAAACACCTATCATTTCTTGAAACTTTGTAACTAAGATCCTTTACGATACTCATCATTTTTTCCATTTTGTCCTTTGATGTTGGTGCCTTCTCATGTTGATGACCTATATGGTTTTTTAGGAGCTTTACATCTTCTATTCTCCCTATTTTCCTTGAGGTCTTTCTATTTCTTTCAATATTAAGGGAAATTTTATAGGAATCCCTTAAGGTATGAGGATTCTTATCCCTAAGGTAGTATACCATCTTAGAATAAAAATAATTACAATAAGAGACTAAACATACCTGATCATTTGGTCTTAAGTAAGATAGGATTCTCAACATAGCCTTTTGGAACCTTTTGTTTAACTCTAAGACCATTTCATTATGCCCCTTGTAAATACTATTGAATTCATTTAACATGAATCTAGGGTCAGTATTGTCACCATACTATTCTCTAAAAAAACTTTTGAATTCCTCGCAAGACCCAATACTACCCTTTGGTAAACCTTTGTACCAATCCCCCACATCATCGGTTAAAGATTGTGTAGACACTGAAATTTGGTTTAAGCCTGCGACTTCAATATTCTTCATAATTTGTATTCTTCATGGTCATGAGTAAATAATGTCAATTATTTAATTATTCTCTATAGTCTTCATTTATTCTATTAATTAAATAATCTTAATTATTTAATTAATTCACATTTTCTTTATTCTATCTGATTAATTAAATAAACACTTTTTATTTAATTATGTTACTAATTAACCTTATCCTTCTTGTCAAATTAAATAAATTCTTATTTAATTTACTCTTTATCATACTTCAACTATAATTAAATAAATTCTTTATTTATTTAATTATTCATTTAAATCCCTTCATCACTTAATTAAAAAAATCTTATTTATTTAATCATTCTTCAAATATCAAATCTTGAATTAAATGAATTATTTAATTCATGAATTCTATTTTAACGCATTCCTCTATATTTAGATAATTGTGTGAGTTATCTAAGTATTCACTTTTACTCGACTCAAAGATCTATTCAAATCGCTCAGTTAACTCTTGATTTAATGTCTGAGTGGCGTTCTCGAGTAATCTCTTCGTCAAATCATTCAATCATCCAGTTCTAACTCAAATGCGTGTACATGCATATTAATGAAATATTCTTATTTAATTAATTAAACCTTGTGTGTGCATTCGAACAAGATTTGCTTTAATCCATCTTCATCTTTGTCATGCAAAGATAATTCTTCTATTTTTGAATACCGAACTGGAAGATTAAATCATTTATTTAATATTTAATTCTATTTCTAATTTGTATCACTCATGTCACTACTGACAGTTATCAGAATGCATGTCTAATATGTCGATCTCAACCATCCGTTGATCTTTCAATCTTGACCTATCATTCGAATAATCAATTTTCTATAAATTGATTTATCATTCTTCATTCCAATCTCTCTCGAAATCGAAATCTCTTTTCGAATCTTGCGAGCACTTGTCTTGAATCTTTGATGTTTTGCTAAATCACTATCTTAGGCTATAATTGCATGAACTTACGAGAAATATAAGGGCAATTATACTACAACAACAAAATGGAGAAGGGCAATCGAGATGAATCATGGAAATACGTTTGAAATTGGTGAGATTGTTTCAGTTTATTCATGTTATTACTTTCCTTTGTTCTTTGTTGCTTAACATTAGATTTGCATTTAGATTTAGAATTGCATGTTAGCTCTAATCTATTGTTGTGCACTTTCTTGGCATTACATTTGGTGAACCCGACATGAAGACACCATCTTTGTGTATCCGTAGACTTTTTATTTTGATTTTTGCAGGTTTTTTGTATGGAACGACACATCAATTTGATGAAGTGACGCAATTGACTTTCTGAACCGCATTTGACACCAGAAATGACACATCTGAAAATTCCTAAACCACAATTGACTGGTGAATATCGAGACACAATTGAAGAGAATATCGACGCATCTGACTGGTAACACAGCGACGCAATTAACTGGTAACCTTTATTTCTATTTTTAGTAATCTGAAATTTTCAATTGATTGGTGTGTTACTAATATCTTATTTTCAGCATGTGGCCTTTTGGAGTTAACAAGTTTTTGTAGGATGATTGACGAAGACGATATTGAAAACTACAAACGAGTTTTTCTGCAGGACGTTTGTCAAAGACCCTAGTTAATTTTTTGAAATAGATTGTTTGGTAGCATAGAAAATATTTCATTTGGTTTAAAATTAACAAGTGCCTATTGTGCTTGGTGTGAAAGCACAAGTTTGGTTACCCTCACGACTTGGTACATTGAAGTATCCTGTCCCCATGCGCATCTGTGCAATCCTGGGTGTAAGAGAAATAGATAGCAACTCTAGAACTTGGGCTTGTTCTGGTGGGAAAAAGTACTCACCCCAGGACAACTCAGACCGATAGCACCCTGAACCTGAGGGACTTCCAGCCGGTATATAAAAGTGGATTCTTGGGGAAAGTCCAAGAATCACGCGTATGTTTCTGACGAGATGGATTCAAAAGGGGACTCTCACCGCATGGATCATGCCCTACGAATGAAATTCCCGTACTAAATACCTTTTGTTTTAGAGACCAACCTATTTGTGGCCATTGCTTGGTATAGCGCAGGGTACAGTATCATGCTCGAAGAGACTCACTACTGATACCCTTGAGTAGAGATAGCAGTTCTTGGGAGGTCATTTCCCAAAGAATTTGAAATTGGTGTGCTTGAAAGACATTAATGAGCCGTGGAGGGGAGCCAATGCCAAAAAATTTCTAAGCTATCCGCTCTCGAGAAGGAAAGGTGTTTATCACCAATCCGAGGTATTTTCGGTGGGCTATACCAAGTATACAAACCCTAGGCCTTTGGCCTATTAGGATGTGCTTGTCTCTTATCAACTTAAATGTTCTTTGAGTCCAAAATCAAAATTGAAAACACTTTGTCTTATGATTATTCTTGTTTACCAAAATTTGATCACAAAAAATAGAGTCATTTTAAATCTCATCACTGAAAATACACAAAGAGTCGCAACTATTCACCAGAAGGTCGCAATTTATTTTTAGAGTCGCATCTGTTTAAATTTAGATCGCAATTGATTTTTCAAGTCGCATCTGTTATTATGAGTCGCATCTTTTAGCTTTGAGTCGCATTTGTCAGTATCAGTCGCATTTGTCTAGCATAGAGTCACATCTACTAGTTTAGCTCGCAATTGCTTTGCAAAAACCGCATGTGTTATATTCTGAGTCGCAATTTTAATTACGAGTCACATTTTTTAGAAGGTTAACCACATCTGTCAGAGTCACACATTGAAATTTACCAAAGAAACGCAATTGATCACTGGAAAACTGCAATTGTTAACTTGAACTGCATCTGTGAAATCCTGCGACGCATCTGTTTGATTATCAAAAAACCAGAATTCACAGTCACTATCCAGTCAACATGATTATACCAGTTTCAGTTGTCTTTACACAAACAGTCCTTGAATAGAAAACTGAAACAATTTGCTCTATTTTTCATCCTTTAGGTTCATTCGGTCATTACCATAGTTGTCTTAATTCAGAGTTGGGTCTCATCTTAGGATACCTTTTTTTCCTTTAGAGTAAACTTCTAGAAAGGTCACTTTTACAAACTTTAGGATTAGTCTACCATCTACACTCTAGAAAAGTCATAGTGTCAACGAAATCTATTATTGAACCTAGTTTTATCAATTTATCCTTTGTCCTACATAGAGTCCTCCTAGCTCATTAGTCTAGTTAGGAAACTCAACTTGTCTTTGATCCTTGTCCTACATTGGCTCCTTGACTTAAACTAAATTGATGCCTTGGTTAGACTTTAGGTATTTGGTCCCTTTGTCTTGGGTTTATAGAATTGATTATTTTAGAACCTTGCTTAGGCCTTGCATCTTTAGATTTTAGGCTAGTGTCATCCTAGAACATTCCTTATTTTGCATACGAAAATCCCAAAAACATAGACTAGGGTCATACTGTTCATAGATATAGTTTTACATTTCCCACATATTGAGCTTGTCTTACATGGTTGAAACTAGGTCTAAGAGAAGAGAGAGAGAGAAAACATGTCAAACCCAAATGAATTCATCAATCCATTTTCTTCAAGACCTCATAAGACTCTATTAGAAAAATTCACCACTAGAAACACTCAAGGAAATATTGTAGTAGAGGACATAGAGGCTACCACATAGGACCCTGAGTTTTCCTCTTTCGTAGATGAGTACCTAGCAAATGATCGACAACGATACTTAGCCAAATTGCTAGTTGAAGGTGTTATCTTACCTATAGGATTCAATATCAGTACCTTACAAACTCAACCTACACAAGGGACAAATACCACTACTTCTAGTACTACTATACCTCAGGTTAGCACAACTATGCCATCTAGCACACCTACATAGAGTACGATAGTCCATACGTCCCCATTTGGTACATCTAGCATGACATCAGGATTTAATTTCACTATAGGGACTTCATCATCCACTCCCTTCAGCCCTCTTGTTGGGAGTAAAAGGCCTAAAACCTCAGCCTCTACACTTTATGTCGGTGTCACAAGTTCATAGTCAATGGTCATACCTAACGCTAGTATCACGAGCACCATACCATAGTCAACGGCCATACCTAGTGCTCCAGTCAGTAGTACTATACCATGGATTACACAAACAGGGGGCATTCCCTCCTTCCCATATGGCAATCAGAATCCATTCATGTAGATTCTGAGTCAGAATCTATTCTCCCAAACTGGTACTCAAAATCCATTCACACAGATTCTAAATCAGAATCCATTCTCTCAGATCGGTGATCATGATCCATTTGCATAGATTCCAAGACACCAATCATTTACACAGATTCCCAATCAGAACCCCTTTTCCCAAAGTGGTACTCAAAATCTGTTTACACAGATTCCAGGTTAACACCAATTTATGCAGATTCCAGACCAGAACACATTTACCAACATTCTGAATCCAAATCCACCTCAGATGCCAATGTTCAATTGAAACCCATCATGAGACTTTGGATTTCAGAACACATACACAGATCCGTACAATCCCCCTAGCACATCTTTGACCCAAGTTGATGTCTTACAAACACAAATGTATGCATTACAAACGCAAATAGATAACATGTCGGTGTCAACTAAGAAATCATTTTCAACAAAGGAGATATGCCTATTCCCCTTTGATAGATCATTGTACATGACCCATTTCCCTCACAGATATGTCATACTGAATCTCCCTAAGTACAATGGCAAACGAAATCCAATAGAACATATAAGGTAATTCTCTACCATATGCATAGATGTCTTTTATGACCCCACGTATCTTATGAGGCTATTTCCAAGAAGTCTTGTAGGAATTGCACTAGAATGTTTTTCAGGTCTAGATTCTGGCATTAGATCTTGGGGTGAACTGGTTGAGAAATTTGTGGAGCAATTCTCATTCAACATAGACCATGAGATAAATATAGCAACCTTGTGTCACACAATGCAAGACGAAGGGGAAACATTCATTGCTTTCTTCCAGAGATGGAGAACTATAGCTAGTAGGTGTCCTGTCGAGATACCTGGAAAATAAAAAGTTACAATGTTTCAAGAAAACCTTCATGCAAAACTCAGGAGTAACTTAAGGGTACATTGTTGTACATCTTTTTCAGAACTAGTGGAAAAAGGGGTTATAATAGAGAAGGATCTCATTGAAAAGGGCGAACTCAAGACATCAACATCCAATAGAAACTCAATTGTACAAAACACCCCCACTGAGAGAAATAGATTTTGGTCTCGCAACAAAAATGTCACCAATGATGGGGTGGTTGATGCTAAAATGCTACAAGCAGGACCCCTCCTCACATTACAAGGACCTCATACTTTTTCCAACACGCTTAATGCTATCAATCAACCTCCTAACGTGGTCCAAAATACTCAATGTCCACAACAAAGAAGATTTCAAAAACGTGAGTTCATTCCCTTAGGGGAACCCATTGAGTCGGTGTTCAAACAACTGTTACAACATAATCTTATACAACTATAGGAACCAAGACAATACAATCCAGAACAATTTAAACTAGCTTGGTGGGATGACAATGCCTTTTGTGATTATCGTAGAACTAAGGTACATAACCTACAAAACTTCCGACAACTAAAGAATATCATACATGATCTTGTTGAAAGGAGAATTATTGAAGTTAGTGGACAAAAACAAAAGTCATCAAACACTGATCATCAAGTATTTTCTGACCCACTACATGACCATGGGAAAGGAACTATCCATAGTTCGAGTACTAAGACCAATATGCCAGCCAACTATGCCAATGTCAAGCACAATTATAATAGTGGAAAAATCATTCACTGCCTTTGCACCACCGATGAGAATATCAATACCATTATTATCAATACTAATCCTAAGTGTGCAGTCAATACTCGCCATACTAAGTTCACTATCCAAGGCCCTCCATCGCAGCAAACACCCCAACCTTCCAAGTTACAATATAACCTTCTTGACCAGTTGGGGAAGACCCCAACCCAAATCTCAATCTTGGAATTGTTGCATATTTCCCCTGAGCATCAATCTATCCTTGATAAGGCTTTACAGAACACCATGGTCCCTAATGATCTTGATGTCAATCATTTCTAGGAAATGGTGGGCTACTTGACCAATAATCACCATGCCACATTTTCTGAACAAGACTATGCAACTAAAAAGATAAACCACAATGACCCTTTACATATAGAAGTCCTTGTTGATGACACCAAAGTTAGAAAAGTTTTGGTAGACGGAGGAGTAGGGTTAAATCTGTGCACTTTAAAACTAATTAAGGCTTTAGGTATTTCAAAAGCATGCATGGACATGACCAAAAGTATTGTCATTAAAGCTTATGATGATGAGGAAAGAAAATCAAAGGGATTTGTAACACTTCCTATTAGAATTGGTCCTGCGGTGATGGAGACAAAGTTCTAGGTCTTGGATCTCACCCTTCCTTATAACCTTTTGTTAGGTAGACCATGGATTCATGCCATGAAGGCGGTCCCTTCCACATATCATCAGTGTCTTAAATTCCCTTAT
The DNA here is from genome assembly GCA_007258455.2 of Sequoia sempervirens. Taxonomy (NCBI): domain Eukaryota; kingdom Viridiplantae; phylum Streptophyta; class Pinopsida; order Cupressales; family Cupressaceae; genus Sequoia; species Sequoia sempervirens. The sequence goes on along the minus strand of VDFB02271358.1, from coordinate 583,628,662 downwards.
AATGGCAGAGAAATAACTATAGATGGTGATCTAGATCCCTTCCAGTATTGCATGAATCTAAAGGAGATCCCCCAATTCCAAGTACCAGTAAACCAAGAGGCCTCATCATCCAGTTCATCCTCCTATGTTGATCCAGCCACACTCACTCGAACATCTATTTCACCCTCAATTGCTACTATTCCTAGGGTTAAGATCCAAGACAAGGGTTGTGGAGAGTATTACATGAAAACTTCTTATTGTGTTAGCCATTTGATTCCTCCTAATTCATACAGTTTACCTACATCGGATAGGAGACAATCTATGGTCACTGTACACATTCCTCCCACAACAACTTTTACTAAATGGGGTGAATTAAGAAAAGAGGTCGTAGATATAGAAGATGTCACTTCCTGGCTATATAGGGAAGATGATGAGGAACCCCTCTTAATTTCTCATATTCCTACAAGTCTATATGGAAAGGGTTTCAAAATCATGCAAAGAAAAGGATATGATGGACAAAGTGGTTTAGGCTTAAACCAAGATGGGAGGATTGAACCAATATTTGTTTCTCAGTGGCCAAAAGGAGTAGGGTTAGGGTTTCAACCGATTTAGATTGGAGTTCCTAGTACCCCATTACTGTTACTTGAGGAAGTAAGTGCTTCAGAAGATATTAAGACATCTCACGAACCAGTGGACCAATATCATTGTGACTCCCCCGACTCTAACGATTATGAGTGGGATTCCCTATCCTCTACTTATTCCATGGACCTTGACAAGTTATTTGGAGAACTTGACTTGATGTTAAGTTCCTCACCAAATCCCTTGAATTCCTGTCCACCAAAGAAAATGACAAAGGAGGAGTGGTTTAAACACTACTATTGGGAATCACTTGATCCTACCTCATGGCAACCTGAGCCACCTGTTTCTGATAGTCAAACCTTGGCATTAGGCCCACCTATCCATCCACCTAGACCCAAACCTAAGGGAAAAAAGGACCTAGTACAAGAATTTTGTAACCACATGAATTATTCAATCTTTACCTTGACCCCATTAAACTTTGATAACTCCAATGATGACATGCCCTTAGTCTATCCCCAACTCATTGATTGGGATCAACAAGACACACCTGTCTTAGACATTTTTGAGAACGACGAAGCAATTACTGAGTTCCTGGGATTATGAGAAGGCATACCAAATGGTGATCATAAGGCTAGTTTTACCATTGAATTGGACAACAAGGCATATTTTTGGGGAGTCTGTAACCCTCCAATCGCAAAAATGAGAAAAAGAATAAACAAGATAAAAAGGATGAGTCTCTAGGTGAAAACTGAAAGGCACCTTTAGACAATGAAAAAGTAAAAAGAAAGGATGCATCCGAAGGTGAAAACCCCTCTGAGGCACCTAAGGATGGAGGTTTGAACATTTTCCCCGTTGCACAGGAAAGTTCACCCATGCTCGTTGAAGAATCAATAGAAGTCAACATAGGTACCAAAGAGAATCCTCGACTAGTTTATTTTGCAGTGTCATTGACAATAGAAGAGCAACCGAAGTTCCATAACTTCTTTCCACAGAGACAGATAAATTTTGCTTGGTCATATGTTGACATGCTGGGGTTGGATAATGAACTTGTTCTGCATCATTTTCCCTTACAACCAGGCACCAAACCAGTGAAACAAAAATTGAGAAAAATGCACCCATAGATTGCTTTGTTAGTCAAGGTAGAACAGAAGAAACTCTTAGACATTGGTTTCATCAGATCTATCGACTTGCATATTGGATTTCCAATCTTGTACTAGTCACTAAACCAACTGGGGGCATCCACATCTGCACTAATTTTAGAGATATCAACAAAGCTTGTCCTAAGGATGACTTCCCTTTGCCTAACATAGACATGATAGTTGACATGACAACAGGATATGAGATGTTGTCCCTTATGGATGGATTTTCAAGATATAATCAGATCATAATTGCAACTGAAAACCAACCTAAGATGACTTTCACTTTTCCTTGGGGAACACATTGCTGGAATGTTATGCCCTTCAGACTCAAGAATGCTGGAGCAACCTATCAACGTGCCATGACTACTATCTTTCATGATCTAGTACACACTCTTATGGAGGATTATGTCGATGACCTTATTGTAAAATCCAAGACAAGGGTAGAACATTTACAGGTTTTAGACAAGATATTTCAGAGGCTGGAGAAGTATAAAGTGAGACTCAATCCAAAGAAATGTGTGTTTGGAGTCAAGTTGGGAAAGCTATTAGGTTATATCATTTCTAGATGAGGCATTGAAGTGGATCTGGCTAAGGTAAAAGCAATCATGGACATGCCTCCACCTACTAATCTTAGTCAACTAAGGACATTATAGGGAAGGTTGCAATCTATTAGAAGATTTATAGTGCAGTTAGTAGATAAGACACATCCTTTTCAACATCTACTTAAGAAAGGAGTACCCTTTACATGGACAACCAGATGTGGAGAGGCTTTTCAACTGATTAAAGAATATTTACTCACACCAACTATCTCAATGCCACCTGTTGAAGGAAGACCATTGATTCTTTATATTACGACAACCCATTCATCACTCGGAGCATTGCTTGCACAGAATGACGATGAAGGTCATGAAAGGATAGTCTATTATATCAGTCAGACTTTGATAGGTTATGAGCTCAACTGTAGTACCATTGAATGTGCCTGTCTTGTAGTAGTATTTGCTACTCAAAAATTGAGGCACTATATGCTAAACCATCAAACAATGTTGATTGCTAAAATAGACCCTCTGAAATATCTTCTCAGCAAGGCAGCATTAACAGGGCGACTGGCTAAATGGGTTATGATACTTAGTGAGTATGATATCCAGTATGTAGAAAAGAAGGCTATTAAAGGACAGGTCATTGCTGATCAGTTAGCTGATGCACCCATACAAGCAGATCACCCATTAGTTGCAGAATTTATTTATGATTTCATATTCACAATTGACACAAACATAACATGGAAAATGTACTTTGATGGCTCACATACAAATCATGGTTCAGGTGCTAGTATACTATTTATTACACCACAGGGTGATTCCATCCCTAAGTCATTCAGGATTGCATTTCCATGCACTAACAACATAGCAAAGTATGAAGCTCTAGTGATAGGGTTACGTATGGCAATCAAGTGGAAAATTAAGATTTTACAAGTATATGGGGATTCTCAACTAGTAATTAGATAGGTAAATGATGATTATGAGACTAAGGATGAGAAGCTTGCTCCATACAAGCACATGGCTGATAGCTTTAAAGAGTACTTTAACAAAGTCAAATTTCATCAAATACCTCATGTTTTAAACAGGGCAGCAGATGCTATGGCTACAATTGCATCACTTCTTTGCATTCCTAACAACGTGCCTAGGTTTGAGTTCTTAGTAGAATAGCTTTTGGTCCCAGTCTACGATATCCCAGATTCTGAAATGGTGTGTGACATTGTTGGTCCTGATTCCCCATGGTACAAAGAAATCTATGATTACCATCATGCCGAAGTCATACCCATTGGCCTATCAAATAACCAACATAGGAAATTCCTTCGCAAGTCAGCCAAATACACCATCATCTAAGACACTCTATATAGACGTGCCTTAGATAATACCCTACTAAGATGTCTTGATTCTACTAAAGCACAAGCAACCTTGCGTGGGGTGCATGAGGGTATATGTGGTTCCCATTCTAGTGGTCCTACCTTAGCCAAAAAGATTATGAGATTGGGTTATTACTAGCCTACTATGGAAAAAGACTCATATGTCTTTGTAACGAAATGCTGCCAATGCCAAGTTCATGGAGACTTGATACATGCCCTAGCACAGGAGCTCTGTCCTATAATGTCACCATGGCCCTTTTCCCAATGGGGACTCGACCTCATAGGTAAGATCCACCCCACATCATCTAATGGACACAAATTCATTATCATTGCCACTGAGTATTTTACGAAGTGGATTGAAGCCATTCCTATGACATACATTACCGGCACACAGATTTCTAAATTTATCCTGAACTATATCATTTGTCGGTATGGTGTCCCTCAGTCCATAATCACTGATAATGACCACCCATTTAAGAACCAAGAAGTCTGCCACCTATGTGATGAATTTCATATTCAACATCACTTTTCCACTCCATACTACCCACAAGGTAATGGCCAAGTAGAAGCATCTAACAAGACCATCATTAGAATCCTCAAGAAGACTGTCAATGATGCTGGTCGTGACTGGAATTTACAGCTTAACCCTGCCTTATGGGATTATCACACAAGTATCTGTACTCCCACTGGTGCTACTCCATATTCACTTGTATTTGGTTTTGAAGCTATTCGGCCTATTGAGGTCGAGATTCCTTCCCTAAGGGTATCCCTGAAAGGCCACATTGATGATGAAGAGTACCGAGTATCGAGACTCCATGAGCTAGAATTATGGATGAGCGAAGATAGAAGGCACTAGACCATCTTCAAGCATATCAGAATCACCTTCATCGTAGCTATAATAGGAAGGTATTGAACAGAAACTTTGACATTGGTGACCTAGTTTTAATGGAGAACCCAAAGAATCAAGCAGAAAGAGAAAAACCAGGAAAGTTTGAACCAAATTGGTTAGGACCTTATGTTGTTATGGAATCTTTTGGATTAGGAGCATACCAATTCTCTACTCCTGAAGGGGAACCATTGTCCTCACCAATCAATAGTCTGCATCTGAAGAAGTTCTACGCATAGCTTCTGGGATTCTATCTTAATTAGCAAAAATACAAAAAAATCAGAAAATCACAAAAATCATTATCAAGGTGAAAACCTGGCAAACAGGCGTCTTGGTAACACCAAATTTTTTTAGATAAAATAGAAAATAGTAAAGAAAAATCCTTCGTCCAATAGTGAAAACCACTTCAGTGGTGCTTTGGATAGGTACCATGGTGAAAACCTGGCAAACAGGCGCCATGTGTAGTTAACTCTGCTCCTTTGTCTACTATTATTCTAATCATAGTCCTTATCATTGTACATAGTCCTTATCATTGTATATAGTCCACGGCCTTATACATAGTCTACTTCCCTATACATATCCCTTATCCCTGTACGTACTATCTATCCCTGTACATATCCCTTATCTTTCATATCCATTTCTTGTCTATACCATTCGTAATAAGTAGTAGTCTATCCCATAACTTGGAATGATTGAAAACGAGTACATTTCATATCCCCCATATTACCCTATTCATAGTCAATTGGTCTTATACTCGACTGGGGGCAAACACTTGATGTGTGTCATATTGATTCTTACATTGGTTGTATTGGAGACGTAAAACCATAGAAAAATCCACAAATGTCGCAAAATGTCCTAAGAAAATACAAAAACATCAGAAAAAATTTTAAACAAAAAATCAAAACATTTCAAAAATCCAAAAACAGAGTCAAAGTCAGTTGAACTTGTTAGTCTTTGTCATTTGTCGAACTACGTTGCCTCTGTGACTGGACGTAGGCAAGGCCATCTGCCAATGTGCCCCCGAGGCATTAGGTCATTCCGTTTAGGTTTGTCTATATAAATTCATACTTAAATCCATATGTCTATATGACAAGGTCATTGGTCATGTTGAACTACGAGGTCTCTGCATGTATAACATAGGCAAGGCCATCAATCGATGAGCCCCCAAGGCCAAACTAGGTTAGTCCATTAGGGTTCATCACAGTCACTTTCACACATGTCTTCTATTTGTAGTCAGTCTTGTCAATCAATTCAAGTCGAACTATGAGGTCTCTACGTGTATAACATAGGCAAGGCCATCAATCGATGAGCCCTCGAGGCCGCACTAGGTTAGTCCTTTAGGGTTTTTCATCACACACAAGTCAATTGTTATCATATCATCTCAAGTCATGCATTAATCTGGTGAATAAGTCAGCAATGTCTCTATGTCAAATCAAACAACTTGCCAAACAAAACAATCAAAAAAGATCAACAAATGTCTGCTACAGGATGTGTCCTTCTTAGAAATATACATCATCATCATGGAAATCAACCTGTATCTTGTTCAAGATGAGTCCTTCCTGAATATTGATATCAACAAAACAATCTATGTCTTATACAGGATGAGTCCTTCCTGCATAATCGACATTGTCAAACAATCAAACATAGCCTTACACAGTTTATCACATCAACGGCATCTGACTCAACGTCTCATACGATACATGTCTTTCTGAAACCAGGCTTTTTCATGCCTTATACAGATAGTCATAACATCGAAACCAGACCCATAGTCTTATTTGGTATGTGTATTTCCTGAAATTAGGCTCTGTCAATCAATCCTTTTATCAATCAAAACAAATCAAACAAATCAAGTTTTGGAAAATATTTTACTGGCCTTTTGACTTCTTGACTTATTTATCTTATCTTTTTAGTTGACTTTATGATGGGAATTATGTTACTAGCTTTTTCAAGGATGTCCCATGAGGAATTTAGAGAAGCAACGATGTATCCAAATTCTATTTTCTTTGCCTACTGTCTATCGACTGTCTTTTAAATTTGATTTTGAGTCATGTTACTAGTTTCCTCAAGGATTTCCCATGAAGGATTTAGAGGAGCAATGATGTCTCATGACCCGTCTTTTACTTTGTTTGTTGTCTATGGTTTGTCTTGACAAAAAGACTAGAGCAACTTGTGCCCTTAGTATGAGTTAATGACAATCCTTGTCTGTGACTATCTGTTATTAGCAAGTGGATGACCTTGCACACCTTGATTTATGTCATATCATGGTGTTTTTCTCCATTTGTATTAGTCCCACCCAATGATGGTAAAGTGCAAATACCTTTTGTGATACAGCGAAACATTGAAGATTGCTAATACTAACATCTATCTCCTATCTTTTGTTCTTTCTCGATCTTTCTTTCCGCACTAACAGTTCTTCTTTCTTGCATTATGATGAAATCCTGTGACACAAAACATTATACATCATCCTGCATCAATGTACATGTTAGAAAAATACATACATATAGGCATATTTCATATCTAGATCATCATGGCATAATAAGCATTCATCATCAAACAATACATATCATAATAATTCCATGTACAATGCAACTATAAATATATACATCATATTACATTGGTATAAGCATCACATGTAGCCGGCATTATACATATAACATCATATTACATCTCATAATTTATAAATTGCATACATCATATAGAATCAACATTATATCATTAGCTGCATATACACATCATAAAATAAATATGATCATCCATCACATAGGCATATCATATAAACATCACATGTATAAATAAAGACTGCATAATCAATACATAGAAATACATATCATGAGAATCACCACCAAAATCATATATATATATATATATATATATCGCTCAACCGGGTCACATCACAATGTCATAATGTATCAATAATACATGGAAGCCCATAGGCTATAGGATCATAATACAATGTCTCGATGCATCTCAAGAAGTATCTCTCTCCTGAACTACCACTACTATCATGCTTGGAGTGTGTGAAGGAATGATGATGGGAACCCGATGACCTGTGAGTTGAGGGAGGTTTGTCATATGGACCTGATCTGCGTGGCTACTCCACTCCCTCTGTGCTAACTGTCCTAGTGTTGGTCCTAGTATGGGACCTGCTACTATGTGCCTCTGAGAAACTGGGAGCCCATCTCTCTAGTAGAACCTCTAACTCATAAAGATCCCGATAATATCTCTCTCTCTCTCTCCCCAACACTAACTAGCTCTTTGGAAAAGGAAACTGATGTTCCAGTACATAAGGCTCTGAGCTCTGAGAATCTCTGCTCTGTCTCCTATCACCAAACTATAGCCTAATCTCTCTCCATCACCGCTATGTCCCTCTCCATTCGATATGCATCCCTCTCAGACATCAGAACTCTCATCTGCTCCTCCAAGGATGCAACATGAGCACACAATGTATCTATGTTCTGATCCACTGCCCCTATCTCATCCTGTCTACCCCTCACTCTCCCATCCTCCTCATCTAACTCCTCTAGGATCTGATCCCAAATCTCTCTCTCATAATCATCATCCTCCTCATCATCCTCCTAGTAGGCGCCCAACAAACCCAAGGTATCAATCTCTACCTCCTCTCTGCCTGCCTCCTCGGTACCTACCTCCTCCTTTGCTGGGATGTATGGAATAGCCGCCTCTATAGGCTGCACCTCCTCTCCGCCTATCATAGTATCCACCTCCTCCCATCCTCTCCCAATATCTGGCATGGCCACATCCTCCTCTCTTCATCCCTCCTCACGGATCTGTAACAATGGTGGCCCCCGTCCCCTCCGACCACGTCTCCCTCTTCTACCTCCACGCTGTCCACCTCAGCCATCATCTCCTCCATCACCATGGCCTCCTTTGCCTCCTTGACCTCTACCTCTGTCGTGCTTGCCTCGTGGACCTGTCCCTTGACGCTCTACCAACGCTAGCTGCTCTGGATCTGTCAGTGGAATTGGTCTGTGTACTTCCCACCACTGATCATACTCCTCTATCATCCTTAGATCTACTGGACCATCCCTCCATCCCCATGGAACTGCCTGTAGTGCATCAATGTTGGCCTCTACTATGGCAATAGGAATCTTTGGACCCCATAGGGGGACCTCTCGCGATGATCTCGCAAACTCTACCCGTCCTCTAGGCACATCCTGCACCTCTCCAAACTACCGTAGGACATGATCTGGAAACTGACACTCTATAATGTGGACATGTGACATTGTTCACCCAACTAAGAACTATGTCTATTGGAAAAATGGAAAATGTTCATCCTCATCTGACCACTTGGCACAACCCAAGTATGGTCTCCATGTAAACTACTCCATAGTATTTATGGCATGTCTGAAATAACTCATATCTCCTATGTGGTGTTGAGTATTCACCCCTGCATAATGGAAGGCATAAGGAGCTCCATGTGGAAGATCAACTATCACAAGTGGCTAGAAAATGGTGATGTATTCCCACGCCCATACCATCAAGAGCATGGTACCACAACTCATGGATTGTGCCTCTCGGTAGGCAATATTATGCAAATGAAAGTATAACATCTCGAGCACACATGAACCCCAAGCATACACCACTCGACACTCTAGCATGTCTACTAGCATCTCCCCCCACCCCACGGGAAAACCATGACCTTGGTGGTCAGGAAGTACTATGCCGCCTATCAATGTACACAATAGACAGTATAGCTGCCTATACCTTTGAGCCAACACATGCCATCTAATCTCATAGTCGTCAAATCCTAACTTCCTAATGTCCGCATGTGGGTAGTATCTGCACATCTCGGCTGCATCGCTCTGGGTATCATACGTCACCCATGTGCCTCTAATAGGATGTCTGAGGATCATGTAGACATCCTCTAAGGTAACAATGGCCTCTCCAGTTGGTAGGTGGAAAGACAATCTCTTCGAGTGCCACCGCTCACACAAGGCTGTCAATAATCCCTGATTCGCCCAAATCTGGGGCATGTATATCACGTGAAGTAGACCTAGGTGCCATAGGATCCATTGCTCTGCTGGCCGCAAACTATCTCTGAATCGAAATGTCATCGGTCTTGACTCCCGTGTATATATCATGTCTAGCACAACCTGCAATGGCATCATACATGCCTCATGTCAGCCTCAATCATATATTCTAGTGCAAACTAATTATACTAAATAAAATTCAAATGCATCGTTATTTTGCACATGCATCATTAATTTTCACATGCATTGCTCTTTAACATATGGGCTACATAAAATTCATACGTGTCATTATTTTTCAAATGCGGCTAATTATATCACATGCGTTACACTAAATTCATATGCATTGAAAAATTAACATTGCGTTGAGAAATATTCAAATGCATTTCAAAATAAACAAATGCGGCTATTCTAAATGCAAAAGCGATGCAAAATGTCACATGCGGTTCATAAATTTACACATGCGTTGAATCGCACAAAACCTATGCAAAACGGCTAATGTAAAATTGCAAATGAGTTATTTCATAGATAGATGCATCGTTCACGCGATCATATGCGGTGATTTATTAAAATGAAGCATAACAAAAACTTGAATTAAATGCATAAAAACACACGCAATGCAAAAAAATTCAAAAGCCAAGTTTGAGGTACATACCGAGGGGTCTGCGTCGGCTAGCCTCTAGAAGGTCTAGATCCTATAGGCATGATGGTGAGTGTGCGGAACAGGCGACATCCTCGCTGTGGGTGCAGAGCAAATTCTCAATTCTAAGGCTAGGTGGGTGAAAATTAATTGGCTTTTACCCATATTCCTATATATACCTAGGGCTTAGGTGGCATTTCTTTCCTACTGGCTGTGTTAACTTTCCATTTCGATCAGCCTGTACCCATCCCAAACATTTCCAACCTCAATTTTGTAAACTCCACTGCATTTCTGGCCATCCAATGGCATAATCGGGACTATTTCCAAATTTTTATTAACTTTTCAAAAATTTGTCAATTTTCCCGAGGGGGCATACCTTCACCTATTTTACACTGGAGCATTACTGGGGCATATTTCTTATCGATTTTCTTTGACACAACACCGAAATGACATTGTATCAAAGAGGGGCAAATGTAGACACTGAAATTTGGTTTAAGCCTGCGACTTCAATATTCTTCATAATTCGTATTCTTCATGGTCATGAGTAAATAATGTCAATTATTTAATTATTCTCTATAATCTTCATTTCTTCTATTAATTAAATAATCTTAATTATTTAATTAATTCACATTTTCTTTATTCTATCTGATTAATTAAATAAATGTTTTTTATTTAATTATGTTACTAATTAACCTTATCCTTCTTGTTAAATTAAATAAATTCTTATTTAATTTACTCTTTATCATACTTCAACTATAATTAAATAAATTCTTTATTTATTTAATTATTCATTTAAATCCCTTCATCACTTAATTAAAAAAATCTTATTTATTTAATCATTCTTCAAATATCAAATCTTGAATTAAATGAATTATTTAATTCATGAATTCTATTTTAACGCATTCATCTATATTTAGATAATTGTGTGAGTTATCTAAGTATTCACTTTTACTCAACTCAAAGATCTATTCAAATTGCTCATTTAACTCTTGATTTAATGTCTGAGTGGCGTTCTCGAGTAATCTCTTCATCAAATCATTCAATCATCCAGTTCTAACTCAATTGCGTGTACATGCATATTGATTAAATATTCTTATTTAATTAATTAAACCTTGTGCATGCATTCAAACAAGAGTTGCTTTAATCCATCTTCATCTTTGTCATGGAAAGATAATTCTTTTGTTTTCGAATACCGAACTGGAAGATTAAATCATTTATTTAATCTTTAATTCTATTTCAAATTTGTATCACTCATGTCACTACTGACAGTTATCAGAATGCATGTCTAATCTATCGATCTCAACCATCCATTGATCTTTCAATCTTGACCTGTCATTCGAATAATCAATTTTCTATAAATTGATTTTTCATTTTTCATTCCAATCTCTTTCGAAATCGAAATCTCTTTTTGAATCTTGCGAGCACTTGTCTTGAATCTTAGATGTTTTTCTAAATCACTATCTTAGGCTATACTTGCATGAACTTATGAGAAATTTGAGAGCAATTATACTACAACAACAAAATGGAGAAGGGCAATCGAGATGAATCATGGAAATACGTTTGAAATTGGTGAGATTGTTTCATTTTATTCACGTTATTAGTTTCCTTTGTTCTTTGTTGCTTAACATTAGATTTGCATTTAGATTTAGCATTGCATGTTTGCTCTAATCTGTTCTTGTGCACTTTCTTGGCATTACAGATTGCATGAAAAAATTTATGACAACATCTTCATGTTCCACCTCGAATTCATCCAAAAATTTCAAAAAGGTACTTAAATTCTTGTTTTTTTCTAGTTCTTGCATCACTCCTTGAGAATCTAGAGAGACATTTCTTTACTTCATTAGGGACCTAGTTTGGGTATCTAGGAATTCTCCCAAAATCAAGTTGTTTATACCTATCCATCTATAGTGATTTCCTTCTATGAATATTTCCTCCTCCAACATTCTGATAACTACCTTAGTTTTGATGATTTTTTTGTTGTACATATGGTTGTTGTGGTGTGGGGATATACTAATTTCCCACATTTGGTGGAATAAAACTTTGCACATATAGACCAATCCAATACTATCCTTTGGGTGCTTGATACATAATTTCTAACTCCTACACTCTGTCCCACATATTGTGGTTGAGACATACTTGCCATTTTTGTATTTTGTTGGAACTATTGGCCTTGAGAGTTGTTTATTTGAGGGCCAACTAAGACACCTAAAGTCATAGGCATAGAACTCATGCTAGGGTTACCTTGCGAATTGGAAGGGCCCACACCCCCAGATGAAACATTTCTCGTATAGGCTATACAAGTCATATTTTGTGAAGTAATGTTTAGTTGAGGGTTACTCCATGTACTGACATGATATTTATTCAAAGGAAAACTTATTTGATGGCTAGGAATAGCTTGATTTTGAGTTGAAAGTATGGAGATGCTAATATAATTTTGTGTATCTCTCATACTATCTAGCATTCTTCTCATGACATCTCTATTTTTGTAACCTCTCTAATCCTTTCTTTATACAATCTCTCAATTTCTAATTACAGATCATGGGTTTATTTTAATTTTTCTTCCTTAGTTTGAATTGCACTATTAGGGATATGGGCTTGTGAAATGGCTAGAGAGGCCTGAGTCTACACTTCAAAGGGAACACCGATAGTAGGGTATGTGTAGGATCATGATGGGCCAAAAAGTAGCGATATGATGGGTATGTGTAGGGTATGTGGCTAACAACTTTTTTTTACCCAAAAATTGATGAAATGAAAAGGGTTTTTAAAGGAGATTCTCAGCTTTCCACCAATATAAATTATGCTTTACTTTGAAATTAAAAAATAATTATTATTCATTTTCTATTTGAATTATGACTAAAGTCTTGATTGATAGGCTAGTTGAAAAAAATCTATAGCTTTCAAACGGTATCACATTTTTTCAATCCAAAACATGCATCACATTCTATGCTTCACATACTATAGGATTAAAAAATATATATATTGAATTTCATGAAGTTTTGACCAAATTAAGGTTGTCAGACATATGAGTTTTTATGTAATGCCCCGTCTTTTAACCTAAAGAACATTACATTGACTACGATAGTGCAATAATTTTTTTTTAAAGTTTAAACATAAACTTTACTAATGCGAATATTCCTTAAGATATGCGATGATACACTACTTGAAAATCCCTTAGATGACAAAAGTAAATAGCATAGCATGTATTTAATTCCCATAAACTTAACAACATACATTGAATAACATTTAAATTACATCATTAAAGATATATAGTACAAATAAGATTCTTTCTTACATTGCATTTGAAATAACATTACAATACTCTTTTTTCCAAATGAGGTAGGTCAAATAAAAGTATACAATTATATATTAAAAATTTTCACCTCGTTAACAATTTAGGAGTGATACATATATAAAGTTTCCACTGATATAATAAGAAAGTTCATTTCTACTCATGAGCTCTCCATCCAAGAAGTACTCGTTGTCACAAACAAGAACTGGGGACCCAACGGAGTAAGATGCATGTTCCACCCAATCATGTGGTACCTGTAGGTCCACCCCCCATGCTAGGAGATAGTAAAAAGGTTCCCTAGACATAACCTACAAACCCTAGACACAAGTAAAACCATAAACAAAACTATACAAGTACAAGCTTAACTTATTGGTTACATTGCTTCCAAAACAAAATGATCAAATATACTAAGTTCACAAGGTCACTGTTATTATAGATGGAGTGTCATCACAATGTTGCATAGGTTACCCTGGTGTTTCTTCCTAGGTTTCGCTCCCCATCTTGGGTTACCCTGGTAACCTCTTACGAAACCCGGCCCCTCATGCAATCTGTTGTGGAATCAAATATCTTACATAATGAATAGAAATCAATTTTTCCATTCCAGGCTTTCTCGACTCATTCCCAAGACTAAACTAGCTCTTGAGTCCATGAGTGAGGCTTATTAATCTAGTTAAAGGTTTTAGACTACCTAATGTTTTGTTTATTTTTCACTAATTAACTAACTCTACATGAGTTACCTTGGCACCACTTTGTGTGCCGACCCTCATTAAGAGCCACTCCCCTAATAATAACACAAGGAATCTAAGTCCATGAACTAAGGTAGATAAAGTGCATGTAAATCAACATCAAATAGTAAACATATCACAATAGACATCAACTTGTTCATAGAACCAGGTGTCTAAAAACTAAACAAAACCATGTGCACTACCCTAGTTTGTTCAAAATATGAAACCATCATAAAAATTAACTCCCTTTCAAGAAATTACATCTGGAAGACTTGAAATCTCATATAATCCCAATTTTTTCAATAAAAGAGAAAACCACTTAAAGCAAATCAGGAAAAAATAAGAATCTAATGTTAGGATTTACTAAATCCAAACAAACGAGTAGCATAAAGTATGAAATTAATCAACTTGTTTATAGTTCTTTTCTCAAACAATAGGAAGAAATTGAAACAATTAATCTAATTTTGATTTTCTCAATTTCACATAATCATAAATATAAAATTTTATTTTTCAATCTTATTGTTTTAAAACTAGTTGATCTCATACTTTACATGCATCTAATATCTTTTTTAAAGAAATCTTATTTTAATACTAAATCATTTTCCTAAAATTATATATGTATACACACACACACACATATATATATATTTATATATATAGTATTTAAATTTTACATTTAATATTTCAAAATCTGCATTTAACAAAATTCATACGAAATAGAAATTCGTAAAATAATTGAAAATCAAAAATTTTAAAACCTTAAATCATTATACATTTAGGGTTTGTTGTGTTGTAAATCACAGCTGGCCCAAATGGCCACGGCTGTTAACACATCCGACTGATGTTTGGTCGCAATTGTGTTGGCAGCCTAAGCGTTGCCTGCATGGGTAGCGCCGACTGCTTCCACAGCCGTAGCCCTTCATGGGCGGCTGTGGGGTTAGCCCCAATGCCCCCAATTTTTTAATTTTTTTTTCCTATTTCACCCGTACGACGATATTCATAATTTTTTTTTTAATATAAAAATCTCTCTGACTAATTTACATAGTTTCAGATGTACATATGTATTTTAAATATCTAATTATATATAAGAAAGATTGCCCAAAAAGGGAAAATTTAATTTAAAAAATTTTACAGGAAAAAAAATTTAATAAAAATATACAAAGGTTTTCTACAGGAAACCAAGAAACTTATCAACTTAACACAAATTTATAAGAGATTTTCAATTCAATTATAAAGGGTTTCCAATTCAAATTCTCTAAATATTTTCTACAGTTTGTAATAGGGGTATCCATTTCCTCAATTTAATTAATGAGTTTATTTTTCCCATCTACAAATATTTCTTCTATTTTGTTTTGAATCTTTTCTATTGTTTAACAATATCCTTCTGGTTGATCTCTGATTTCACTATAAAATCTTGTTTTGAAATTTAACACAGAGAGGTAGAAAGTTTTCTACAAAATATTTTCAACAATAATTTACCGAGAAGAACAGAGGCTTCAATAAAAATTTCTTCTATAGGCAATCTTTTATTTAACAAATTTTAACAAAACTTCTACAAAATTAATTCTTTATACAGACAATCTTTTCAAAAGACAATAAACTAAATAAATAGGGAAGAACCTGTATTCCTGTAGCTTGAAGAATTTGACTGTTGAAGAGAAACTTCACCTGTTGTATGCAACTTCCAAAGCTCTTTTCAAATCTCCTCTTTCCAGAAGAATGCAAAATACTAAACAAATATGTATCCGAGAACTTCTTCCAGAAATTTAAAACAAAAAACCCAAAAGAAATCACAAAAAAATTTCCAATTTCTTCAGCAGAATTCCCTTTTCTTTTCCCGTGAAGTGTTTTTTTTTTCCCTAGATCTCACAATATTCTTTCCGAGAAAAATCCCAACAAGAATTTTTTTGCATTCAATTTAACTCACACACATGGCAATTTCAAGAAAATATCTACTAACCACTCAGATATTTTCTTCCCACCAATATCAAGAATTTATTCCATTTAACAGAATTAAAGAATTCAAAAATCAAATTTCTTTTCTTTATTTTAACTCATTTAAAATTCTATTTCCCACAAAACATTTAAAGAATATTTTAACTATTCTCTCAAATAAAAGTGACTTTAATTAATTAATTAATTTATTTAATAAAATAACTTTAATCACAATGATTAAATTATTTAACCAAATAAACTAATTTAATTAATTAAATAAAATATAAAGCTTTTATCTACAATATTTAAAATTAATTTAAATAAGCATTAAATTAAAAATAACATTATTCTACCATTAAATTCACAAAATTAACCTTTCATAACAAATAATCCAAACAGACATAGACGAAACAACCAAAAACACCAGGCCTAAACTGATACATAATGTGATTGGGTTTGAGACTAGACTAGGAAAACCTCGTTATTACCTCCCAATCAACATTACTGTTGAGTTTAGACACGCTCAGACCTATGAAACCAGGTGGAGTCGGTGTCATGTACCTGCAATCCTGCAATCAAATAAATAACACACATATATATATATATATATATTCCATGATTCAAACACACCGTGAGGAGAAAATCACAAAAATCATAGGGCACTCGCAAGCAAGTGATGCAACTCTGTTCTCCTCACCAATACAATATCACATCAAACTAACAAAATAAATAACAATTAATCTACCATAAGCATATAGTTAGCAGTAACATCTAAAGTAAACATCTATGCTAACATAAAGCATGTCAGAAATAATTACCACCATACAATGTATCATCAAATCACAAAATAAATCCACCATTGCTCTAATGTCAGTGATCAATACATCAAAACAAAGTATCAGGGTCTATCAAAGTGAAAACATGCTAACAGAAGACATAAGCAAAATGTAGGGGTACTACATTCTATATTTTTTAAAAGTTTTTTTTTTTGGGAAAATTGCTACCTTAGTGGGTAGCACACTTCTATTAAAATCAAAAGATTACATAACATGAGAGGACTATTTACCATATTAAATCTAAAAAAAGAAGAGATCCTATGGAGAAACTAAAACACAACCTTTATATTTTCACCTTATTTCACATTTTAGGAACCGATTAAAGATCTTATTCCCAGCCCAAGGTCTAACAGCTTCTCCATTAATACATCTCTCAAAACATTGTTATTGGTTGCTACAACTCCATAAATATGGAGAGATCTTTAGTCAACTCTAAACTAGCTTTGCTAAGCCACCACCCACACCAATCCTTCTCCAGTGTCGAGCCATTGCTTCGGCCAACAATTTATAGAAATCTCCAACAAGAGAACCAAGTCTCCCAGGCATCTCCTAGGTGACCTCCATTCGAGGAAGGATATATTAGATACTTCTTACAAAAAATTAAATGGCTTTAGATCAGAGTACCATCCATCGTGACCCATTAACCTGCCACCGACTGACCAACCAAGTTTGACCATGTGCTCAAGTTAGGAGACCCCTTCAAACACACTCCTTGGGTTACAGCCTCATTTTCCAGTGCATCTGCCAGTGAGTTCGCTTCTCTAAAGAAATGGCCAATTGAATAGGATCATAGAAGGTCCAAAAGGGGGGATATTTTATCTACCCAACACTTTAGTTTCCAGCTTGGGGCTTGATAAAGACTCACTACCCGCACCACCACCTTAGAGTCACCCTCAATTTCCTAAAAAAGAAGATTTTTGTCCACAGAATTTTAAACCTTCAAAAAGAGCGCTCGCCTCTGCATCAGTGTTTGTGCCATCCTATAGCTTAATGGAGGTAGCCCAAACCACTTTCCCTTCAAAATATTGCACTACAAATCCAACTCCTAAGGGGCCTGGGTTGCCCTTTGAGGCCCTGTCAAAATTCAATTTTAGCCTTCCTCTTGGTGGAAGCAACCACTGAACTCGTACCCTCCCTTGCTTCAACTTCATTAGATTAGCACTACATTCTTTCAACAGAGGCTAGTTTCTGATCATCTTCCTATCCCAGCTTGAAAAAAAATTATACCGGCAATAATGAGAGGCCACATTGAAATGCTCTAAAATCCCTAACTCAATTTTTTGCTTTACCATGTTTAGACCTGACAGCTTGCCTTTGAAGATCCTATTATTGCATTTGTGCCACAACTGCCATACCACCATAGCTGGAACCTCCTGCCAAAGACTTGCGAAGGCCGAGCCCAAATTTATTTGCGGCCAAGAGAAAAAAATGTCTTTTATGTTATTTGGCAATGGGCCCTGCCACTCCAACTTCTCGATTACAAAGCACCAATAGCTTTGTGCGAAAGCACAACCCACCAGCAAATGGTTTGTGGTCTCCTCCTCTTCTTCACAGAAGGGGCACCTGAATGGACTTGCTATCCCTATCCTTTTCAACCTTTCTCCTGTCAATATACACCCATGAATTGTAGTCCAGGAAAAGGTGCCTGCTTTTGGGAGTACATATTTCCCCCACATTAGCTCCTTCAGCCAACTACCTATTTGTTACTCCCTTCTCATAACCTTGTAACCAATCCTTGTCGAATATTCATCATATTTCACCACACACTAGCTAAGTGAATCGCTTTTTCCTATGAATGCGATAAACCTTTTGTTTAATTCTTCACATAAAGTCACCCTTACTGCTACTTCCAACATTTCAATTTTTT
This sequence comes from Sequoia sempervirens, assembly GCA_007258455.2. Taxonomy (NCBI): domain Eukaryota; kingdom Viridiplantae; phylum Streptophyta; class Pinopsida; order Cupressales; family Cupressaceae; genus Sequoia; species Sequoia sempervirens. The sequence goes on along the minus strand of VDFB02271358.1, from coordinate 583,609,899 downwards.
TCCATTTGAAATCCCACCTCCCACGTTTCCTCCTGAGAGAAACATACGAGGCAACTTTATCACCATAAGTGAAACTAGTCAACTGGATGGCCACTTCCATGTTTGGAAAGGTGTCTAATGGGGCGTATCCATTCCATGAGTCGTGCCAGAAAGATTCCCTCCTCCCATCCCTGATGATCCACGAGAGATGATCCGTAATCAAATTTCTACATTTTACCATGAAATTCCACAATGCTGAGCCACATTGTGGGTTTGCAATTGTGAAGATTCTCATTGCGTCCCCATAATCCAGATATTTAGCTTTCAGTAATTTACACCAAAGAGCTTCTGGTTCTTTATAAATTCACAAGGCTAATTTCACACCAAGAGCTCTATTTTGCAACAGTAGTTCCTTCACCCCCACTCCACCCAATTCTTTCTGTTGCAAAAGAGTATCCCAACCTAACAACGAAATCCTTTTATTTTCCTGTGCTCCATCTCATGCCAATTTTATTTGGCAAGTTGTTATCCATTTTTCCACCTTTTTTGGAATTTCCATGAAAGCCATCAAATAGATTGGGATAGTTGCTATTACTGCTTTCACCATTGTTAATCGTCCTGCCATAGTTAGCCACCTCCCCTTCCATGAATCTACTTTTGTAATGCATCTGTTGATGGTTTATTCCCAAAGAATCAGCTTCATTTGACCTTGGAACATTGGCACTCCCAAATATTTCATAGGAAGTCTTCCTTTCATGAAACCAAGCATATTCAGGACCTATTGTTGGACCCCTTTCCTCGTGTTGAAGAAAAATACATTGGATTTTCCAGAGTTCACCACCTAGCCAGTTTCATTTTCCAACACCATAATCACCACCTTCATTTCCTTGGATTCTTCTCTGAAGCTTTTCCAAATAATATGGTATCATCTGCAAACAACTGGTGCAACACAATAGGAATATCTGGTGCTAACTCCACTCCCTTCCACTGTCGGTTGCTGCACTGGTTCAATATGAACCTACTAAACAGGTCCAACAAGATTGCAAATAGAAAAGGCGAGACCGGATCACCTTGCCTCAGTCCTCTCGCCCCACTAAAGAAGCCACAGGGAGATCCATTTATTAGTATCGAATACCTTGGGGATGAGATGCAACAGAACAACCATTGTAGCCACCTTTTCCCAAATCCCATTTTCTCCATTATTTTCAACAGAAAATGCCATTGAACCCTATCATAGGCCTTACTAAGATCCAATTTCACTACCATTACATCCTTGTTCGATTTCTAGAGTGAGTGCACAACTTCGTGTGTTATTATTATCCTGTCAGTGATATTTCTTCCTAGTACAAAACCATTTTGTTCCAGAGCCACCACCTTTGGAAGAACTAGTTTCAGTCTATTCGCCATCACCTTGGTAATTACTTTATAAATTGTATTACATAGGGAGATGGGCCTATAATTTGTGAATGTTTCACAAGCCTTTTTCTTTGGGATTAAAGCAATGTTTGTGTTGTTGAAATCCCTCAAAATAGACACTTTTCTTTGTGATTCCTCCACAACACTAGTTATATTTTCCCCCAGGAAATCCCAACAAACATGATAAAATAGAGCATTGAAGCCGTCAGGACCAGGCAATTTTTCTAGTTGCAATTCAAAAAACCGCTCTCTTCACTTCATCCTTGGAAACTTTTTCCTCCAACATTTTGTTGTCTACCTATGAAATGGAGCACTGTATACCATTGAGAAGGGTGAGGGATAAATTTTCCACCTTTCCCGTCCCACTCAGAAAACTATCAAAGTATCCAGCTGCACCCAACTATTGAATGTCTTCCTCCTCTTGGAACACCGCACCATTTTCATCTTTTATTTCGGTTATCCTATTCCAACTTTGATTTATTTTTGTTGTATGGTGAAAAAAATTGTATTTAGATCACCTTCTTTCAACCATGTTTCTTGAGATTTTGTCCTCCAAAAGCACTCCTATCATGCTAAAATTTCATTATATTCTTTTAGCAATTCTCTTTCTTGCAAAAATTCTTCATTCGTCATTCCATCTTTTATTATCTTTTCACCCAATGCTTCTAGTTTAGATTCTAGCCTTTTCTTTTCTATAAAAATGTCTTTGAAAACATTTTTGTTCCACCATTTTAAATTTTCTTTCATCCTACACAACTTTTTATGGAACATGAACATTTTAGTACCTTTCCACTGCATTGGCTCATTCTACCAATTTTTCATTTGATCCACAAGGCCCTCCTACCTCAACCACATTTTTTGGAACTTGAAATGGCCCTTCATTTGTTTACTCTCCACTTCCACCTAAAGTTCCACCGGAAAATGGTCTGAGATGAAAATGGCTCTCACCGCTGCCTTTGGAGGAGAAGCCACTTGCAACCAATCTTTTGAGACTAGAAATCTATCTAATCTCTCTGGAATCTTAGTAAACCCTAGCCTTCTATTATTCTAGTTAAAAGGTCCATTGGCAATTTTAACATCAATTAAATTGCTTGTATTTACAAATTTAGCAAAATATTTCTGAGACTGGGATACTTTCCTTATCCCACCACTTTTTTCACTCAAATGAAGGATTGCATTGAACCCCCCCCCAAAAAAAATTGAGCTCTCCTAATCTAGATCATTTATTAAGGCCTCCCAAACTTCTTTTTTCTCTTCTAATTTTGTGGGACCATAAACATTAAAAATTTTAAAATATTTTATAGTGGCTAAGACTTTTACCTTTGCTTTCATCCAATTTTGCTTTTTTGTTATTATCTCCACTTTGATTGTGTTTGGGTTCCACAACATACCCAAGCCACCTGTAGGATTTGTCACCTCCACAAAATCCCCTTTCTAGTTTTTGCAGGAATTAAGAAAAGAGTTTGTCTCGTTATTTCCTAATTTAGTTTCTTGTAATAGAATTACATCCACCTTTTGAATTTCCAACTAGCGTTTGACCAGTCACCTTTTGTTAGGGGAATTTAAGCCCCTAACGTTCCATGTGAGGACCTTCATTTCCTTCCAAGGAGGGGCATACTCCCTTGGATCTTGTCATAGAGGACTTTATCATTGGTTCATTGCCTTTATGGACCTCTTCCTCCCATTTTTTTTGAGTGATTTCCTTCCAACTTTAGAAGAAGAGGCCTTTGTTGTTTAACAAATACGACATTCCTCCATAATGTTGATTTCATCTTCTTCTTTTCGATATGTCGAGTTTCTTTGATCCGAGAAAGCATCCTCTTGGAAGCACTTATGCACTGGATATTCAAGCAGCAAAGGTGATTTTTGTTGTCCCAACTCCCCTTCCTCCATTTGATCATGTTCTAGTATAACCGTTTCTACCAGGTCTACCACCACCATCGCCCAACTGACCACAGGAACAATTTCTTCCCCAACAACTTCCCTTTCCACTGCCATCATTTTATTGACACTTTGTTGTTCCTTTTCATGCCAAATGCCTCTCTTTGGCCTTAGGAATCTGTTACAATTTTCCTCACTATGGTTTCTCCTCTTACATCTCAGGCAAAAGAAAACCGGTTTTTCGATTTCAAGGTTTTGATTCCATATCTCTCTCCCAATTTTTAACTTTAATGATTTTGGGATTTCTTTTATTGTCAGTATTTTTATTCTTGAATAGATTATAGATTCGCAGTTTCTCATGTCAATGTCCATTGTATGCCCGATGCTATTTCGGATTCTCTTTAGGAAATTTCCAGACCAATATTCGTAAGGTAGATTATATAATCTCACCCATACAAGACCCTCTAGTGGATTGTAGTCTAGTGGATTGAAATTTTTCTTCCATTTCTATAGATACAAATGTGACTCACCATTACACCAAATTTCCTCCACTATTTCATTCTTGGTTTCTTCCTCCTTGTAAACAACCACGGAGAAACCTCTTGGCATGTAGTTAAGAATCGGTTCATATTTCCAATTGGCGGTTATCCACTCCTTGATTTCCTTTCTCGCAAACCTCTTCCCCAAGAATCTCCTGATTATAGCTAGATTTTCAAAATACATTGCGTCCTTCTCCACAGTGTCTGTGACATCTATTTCCTGGATCCCTACTGGATCATCCTTTCTAGAAACCACACCAACTCCCTGTGCATCCCTCCCAGAGCTCTCTACCATGATAAAATTTTGTTTCTCTTTTTAAAAGTTGTAATAAAAAATTCATAATTAATTATTTACTTAGAAAAAAATTACAAAAAAATATGCATCACAACGGGACATGAGTCTTCTAGTTATATTTAAAATCATATAAAAAAATATTATCATTTTATTGTGGTTAGGGTGGTCAGACAAACACCTACTTATTTTTTCTCTGAAATTTAAGTACTACTGCATTGAAATTTCAAATTTTCACCAAATAGATTTATTTTTTCTAAAAAAAACCTAGTAGTATAGAAACTACATTCAATTTTCTACATATTTTATTCTTACATATTTTTGAAATAATATAGATAACTTATTCATTTTTTTACGTCAAGTTGCCTAACTCTAATTTTTCTAAATTTTTCACCACTTGAGGGCCTATTTTTTCCATGATGATCCTGCACATACCCAATAGACTGGGAATTAATAGGGCTATCAAAGGAAAATTTATGGCTTCTTGAAGTAGTAGGATTATCATGGAGTTTTTATATCATAGAGTTCCCAAGAGGAGGATATTGATCTAAAATTTCTTGTGAAGGATCAACCCTCCTTTGGTCTACATTCCTTGTTTTCCTCTCTCTTCTCTGAGAGTTAGATAGTCTCAATAGTGGAGTGTTTAATGTATCTTCCTCATTCATAAGAGTATATTTTTCTTGTGAATAATCAAAACTATCTTCACTATGCAAGATATAACCATTATTTTTATCAAAAGTAGGATCAAACTTACTTGCATTTTTGTTCCTTTGGCTTTGATTTTTATTTCTCCAAGTTGTCTAGCTCCTTGTTAGCTCTCCTTCTAATCTCCTTGAATGATAAACATTATGGATGGATCTCCTACCATTAATGATGAAAATATTCTTTCTTTTCAACTAGTCTTTAGAGTGTAGAGTCACCACCCAAAATAATGGGGATGACATTTCTCTCTTCAATATACTTTGACAGACCTCCTTTCAAACTTGAAAAATTTCTCAAGATTATTTTTATAGATGAATTTAAATGGATCTTTGAATCAATCCAATAGGACATAGACAACTTGATAGAATGACTTCTATCCCCAGTATATTCACCAATCTATTGGTGTTTCCAATTGATTGTCTAGGTTTATCTAAATTTTAGCTACTTCTTATGAACAAAAACCCTAGGCCAATGGCCAACAAATAGGAGAAAGTTTGGAAAATTCTCCTCTAAACTTTAGTCTCTATAGAACCAAGGTAGGTACCCCTATAATATCACATACACATAACACCTCTATGTAGATGATGCCTTTCATAATATATCATCACAGTATTTTGGTGGAAGTCCTTTGATGGGATAAATCATCTATAAAAAATAATGAACCCCAATCCTAGACATGCAAAAACATATCAAACAAACACAATATTAGATCCATATGCAAGTTAGAACTAAGATTCCCAATGAAATTCATCTACAATGCTCAAAATAGGAAAGAAATGAAGAAAAAAATAATAAAAGAAATTAAATCCTATTTAAACATGCAAACTCTCAATCCCATGGGGGGATTGGTTCCAATTTGATGTGGAAATTGGCCCTTTTCCAACTCCTTTGCAAGTTTGATGAATATTGATCCACCTAATGATGATGAAAAATGTGCTTCCTTGATCAAATCTACACTAACCTAGCTATGATGATGGAAAATGCTATGGAAGTGGATAAAATTTCTCTAAATGTGAAGATAGTAACTTTGATCTAAGTTGTGGATCCCAAATACAAAGGAAATACTTCTATTTATAGAAGAACAAGATGGAAGAATGAACAAAATGAAGAAATGTGGGATCATTCAACATCCAATGGCCAAGTGCCACTTGTCAAGATGCTAATGAAGGAAGCTTGAGCACATTTTGATGAATGTGCACAATAAATGATATTAGGTGAAAATTTGAAATTTGTGAAATGGCATATTGAAGGGAGAAAATAATGAATTAAATGCCACTTGGCTCAATGCACAAGGACATGTAAGAGGAAATGAATGCCTTGTTGGAAGGACAAATCCATTTGGAGGGATTTTCAAACTTGGAGGAATATTCCCTTCTAATGCCATTTTGAAAGTAATTAAGGATTTTATAAATCAAAGAAATGATTTATTGGTGCAAGTTGCAAAATCTAGAGGATTTAGGTGATTAGGATTAAATTAATCAAGATTTGATTAATTTAATAGGAGATTAGTTGATGTGACAAATTAATTTATATTTTTGGATTGATTTAAATCAAAGTTGAGAGGAATATGGTTTAGATTTAATCAAATAAAGATTTTGATTTATTTAATTAAAGAGGGATGATGTTAGATTAAATTAAATAAAGTTTAATTTATTTAATTTAATAGAATGAATTTAGGGATTTAATTAAATAAAATTATTTATTTAATTACATAGAGATTAGGTTAATTAATTAACAGGAGATGAAAACTTAATTAGATATCAAATAAGGGCTATTTGATTAAATAACTAGCAAAAAAGAAGATTTAGGATGAAACAATGTTAGTAATTAGGATCAAGTATGTTGGTATATTTTCCACGTCTACACAACCTCTTCTAATTTCAATGATTCCTTGTAGTATGGAAATGAACATAAACAAAAAATTTATATAAATTAAAGATTTTATTTTGATTTTATATCTGATTCTATCAAGGCTTTAAGCTCTAAAATCTAGATTGACTAGTTCCTTATCCACACATAGTCTAGAAATGTAGTAAAAATCCTACAATAGACCAACCCTCTAGCTTCTTATAAAATTACTACCTTACTATAAGAAAGTACTAAAGAAAAATGATATCAAACTACTTTAAGATGCATATTACAACATCACAACTCTAGATGAATGAACATAAATCAAATTACTCTATTCTTGAAATAGAAGCAAACTATTCATACAATCATAAAAAAAATGTGAAATGTGAACCAAAAGATAATCCTTGATTATATTGATTCAAGAGTAATGAGTACAATAATGGAGAGAATGATAAAATTGACATACACCATTTGCCAAAATTTTATGAGTATTTAGGTCATCTATAGTTATTATAGAGCAAACTTTACAATATTTCCTCTCTGAGTTTTAGAGAAATGAACTATACAACCTAAGACCTATACAAATACTTACAAAAACCAAAAGATAAAACCCCTTGAATGAGTCCCATAATTCCTATTTATAAGTAGAAGGGAAGCAACAAACAAAAGGCTTCATTCAAATTCCAAAAGTGATTCAAAATTTACAAAAGATAGGAAGTGGTTCAAAGTTTTAATGGCCACTCAAAAAGTAGTTGAGAATCAAATGCAACATTAAAGTCAACATATGGCATCAAATCATCCAAAATCCTCTCGATAGCAAATAGGACAACTCTAACATTCTCTATATGAAAGGCCCATGTAGTAGATACACTTGTTGGTTGGAAGCTAATTGAAAAGAAACTCAAGTTGCATCATCCTATTCCTCCATGGGTTCCACTTATTCAGCTAAGGTGTCAACCCTAAGTGGAAAAAAATTGTTGAATCTCTTTGAATTTTCCTTATATTCATCTCCAATCAAAACTTGTACTATATTTGAAAATCCCATCAAACTAAGCTATAGTCAGGTGAGGGAATCAATACTAGCATGCAATTGGTTTGCATCAACCTCTCCCTCCTTATTTATTTTATGATACATGGGTGTGAGGAGGTTAGAATTTTTTTCTCTCCATTCTACAAGTGCCACCATATCCCCCTCATCTACCAAAATTGGAGGCATATAAAACCCCTCAAAAACCTCAAAGGTGTCGAGCTCCCTTTTGAATAGATCTATAAACCTATTTTGTTGACACATGATGTCATCCAATTGATATAACCCCCTCAAAATGTTAGACACCAAATTGTTGACAAAATTTTAATTATTGGCAATTATCCTCAACAATTCAACACCATGGGACCATTTTATCTACATGCATTTCAACCTCATCCATGCTTGGTTGTGAGAAGAAAATGAATTTCTCAATTGTGCATAGTTGTCCCATACCTTTTCCACATGGGAGAGGATGTTAGACAACTTGTAACCCAAAATGTTGTTTACCAAATTAGACACTTTCTTTGCAAATATCTCCTTTGTTGCTTTAACCTCTGCACTATTTTGCTTTAACTTCTCCCTTAATTCCTTGATCTCCACCTATAACTTGTTTCTATCATGTGAGGCTTGAGCATCCTTTTTTGTTTGGAGGGGGAAATGATCCCCTAACTATAATGAGCCTTTTCTCAAAATTTTGATCTAGGGTATTCTCCCTATCTAGATCATCTTGAATCTTCTTAACAATTGCTTCTATGAAGAGAGAAACATTAACTATTAAGGAAGCTACTTTTGTTACCAACCCTTCTAATAAAAAGATTCCCTATAAGCTCATTTGGGTTGGCAACAACTTGTGGCTTATTGGTCTTTGGGAAAATTTACCATATATCCAAGGTTTCATGGCTAGGATGATACCCAAACCCAAAATATAAGTCCTCTTCTTGCTCCCAAATCCCAAAATTGTAGCTTCACCTTGGTACTTCCTTATTGAATCATATGAAATAGCTAGAGAGATGTCCTAGCCTGGGAGGAGAACTCTTGCCTTCTTAAGTGTCATCCCATCCATCTCTTCCTTCACCCTCCCTCAAAATTCTTCAACTATGGCCTTTTTCTCTTACTCTAAAAGCTTTCTAGCTATGAGGGCCTCCCTTAGTTCCTCTCCTTTATTTTTAAGGACAAGGTCCCTAAATTATTGAATAGTGATGATTTCCTCATCACTCAAAAATTTATAATTAGCCTTGGCCTTAATGTAATTAATGACATCACCTCTTATTTCAAAATTGATGACTAGCCTCTCATTAGTAGGTATTTCAATAAGAATTTTTGAGGGAGGAATTTCCTACCTAATAACCAATGCATCCTCATCTAACTCCGCTAGATCAATAGGGTAATCCATCAGAGGCCCAACACTTGGATCAATAACCTGTAATGGGGTTATTGATTTGGGACTTTGTGGTACTTTAGCTTTGGATGATGAGGAAGCACCTAGAGTTACTAGTGGCATGTGAGGGATATTGGCAAACAATTGGTTGGTATTATCCAAGATAGTAATCATCTTGACTATGGGATCCTTGATGTGCAGATATAGCACCTTGAATGATGGGTCCACTTTCGTTCTTTTATTCTCTACAATCTAAATTTTTATCCATATTTCTCTTCTCCTCATTTCCATACTCTTTGAGGAGCAATTCCTAATCAAATCTTCAATATTGTTAGGAATATGGAGGTAGGCTAATAGTTTGTGAATTCCTCTTTCCTTGTTAATGTATCCCTCTAGATCAAATCTCTTCACCTTATCCACCTTCATTTTATAAGGGAACAAATTCTCTGGAATGAGTTCCATACAATCCTTGTTCAATGCCTAAAAATTTGAAAAATCCATAGTAGCAAAGAGAATGGCATGCTTCTTGTTGTTCCTGAAGTGGTGCTTATCAAATGCATTCAACTACCACATGATCTTGAAGAATTCCAAATTTTTAGCAACATCATTTAGAAGCACATGGGGTGTAATCAAAGTTACAAAAATCCTTATCACAATGACATCTAAATAGAAGAACCAGTCGCCCTACTTATGATCAATTTTATTCTCTGGGGTGAGGTCATGGGGCCTTAAAAAAAGTGGGTAGGCCTAACCCCTACCTTAGTGTCTAGACAAATAATTCTTCAAAAGCTACATAATTTAAATGCTTACAATCTTTGTCCCATATATATGTCCATTCTTGGACTGGTAGCAACATGTTCTTCTCATCGGTGGCCCTAACCTGCAACTGAGTTGGCCACACTTGTTTCCCTACATAGAAATTATGTGCAGTAGGAGAGAATACTACTTGAATCTCATTGGACTAGTGGGATCCCTTTTAATTGTACATAGGGACATGTGCAATTGATCAAAAGCATATCTTGCAAAATCATGTCCTATTAACATCCCTACTCTGAATGTCCACTACCATAACCATGAAATTCATAGGGATTTGGATTCTTCTATCCATCCCTAATACTTGCAATAGTGAAAAATATGTCTTTTGGAAATAGGGATCAAATATTTCATATGCAAAGGGCTTCAAATCACCCTTTCCAAACCTTTGCCACTTCTTCCTAGGTCCCTTTGGTCTGAAATAGGGTAAGCATATAACCCTGTAGCTATCCCTATTTCTCTCATATTCCATGTTGTGTGTGCCCAAGTCAATTGGAAATGTGACATTGGGGTCCAAGTGAAACACTCAAAATGCCTAATCTTTGTTCAATGGTAGCAATCTATGGCCTGCATTAGTTAGCAAAAACCTAGGGTTAGGGTCATATGCCATGGACATTTGTTGGATCAATTCTATGTTCACAAAAAACATTAGGCATTACCAATTTTCCCAACCCTAGATTCTAGATGTTACAAATTGGCCTCTTTGCATAGGCCCTCCTATATGCATGCACATCCCTCCTCCAGAATTATCAGGTCTTTGCACCTAGTACCCTAGTCCAAAAATTTATGTCACACGATTAAACCTCAAACCTACCTTTGGTCTTTTTAATGATCCCAACAAAAGGGAAATTATATCTTCCTATAGCACCCACCTCTTACCAGTCAAAGTTCCATCCATTTTGTATAACTCAAAGAGCTAGAGTTTAATTATTGTAACAATGATCCACTTTACCCTTGAATTATGTTTGAAACCAGTAAATGAGGTCAAATTACTTTCCTAATAATCACAAAGAACCATAATTTCACACCTAAAAAACCTTGCTCAATCCTAAAAATGTAGCAGCATAGTTGATCACCTTAGTATTTGTGAGAGGAATGAATTTGGACAAGTATTTAATCTTCAATGTCATAAATTCAATAGATAATAGTCCTATACGCCGCTACTTCTTTCACATGTTTGAATGAGAAACTAGTGAGAGATGGTTTTCTAATTTTAAATGTGGACTGCCAATCTTTAGATCAACATCCATCATGCAATTTTGAATTTCCTATGCAAAGTGACACTTCTCTTTTGTCATTATGTGGATAGATTCCATCATTTTGATCACTTGTAAAGTGAGGAAATGAGAAAACACACCCCAAGTGATAGAAAGACTCGCCACAAAGCCTTAGGATGTTGAAACTTGTCACCATATCACTATTTTGTAAGAGCCAAAGATCAATCCCACCATAGTACCATGAAGGCCTAAGCTCTTGCAATAGAATTTAGGACATGCTAAATTAAAAATATAAAGTTGACTATAGGAAAGTGGGACCTATACTGGATGAGACAAAAAGGCTTAGCAACATAAAAAATAAAGCATTTAACAAATTACTTTAGCCTTCTAAATATTTGGAAGTGTGTCACCATTTCAAGGTATAATGGAGCTTAGAAGATGACAAAACCAAGCCTCAATGAGCCAAAGGATAGTGTTGTTGAACTCCCAGAATACTGAGAGGGGGGTGAATCAGTATTCTAATAAACCATTTAACTGCTAACCATTCAATAATTAAAACATATCTAACTAAAACTATAAACAAATACATGAAAGGAATCATAACACCACATGACACATGAACACCAAGATTTTTATGTGGAAAACCCAAAATGGGAAAAACCACAGTGAGGATCAACTCATAATATATTATAACTAGTCATAAGATATTACAAGGGAACACTACTAGGACACATTGTCATTGAAAGTTTCATAACCTAAAAAGATCACAAAAGGGAGTGTGGCTCACTGCCAAAAGATGAACTGATGAATACACCGTCTATGTGTTGAGTTTAGTTCCAGTTAAGCTCTAGAATGTGAAATCTTGCACTGGTTTGTAGGTTCACAACAACTACCAACAACTTTTCATAATATCAAACTATCACACATCATTGCTTATTACTTTTCACATCCCCTAATGTTATTCTATATGTTTTAATACAAAAAATCTCCTATATATACATTGTTACATATACATACATCAATTAGGTTGGCCTAATTGGGTGTATACATAATCAATTCAAACTAATTTGTTTGCTCAAACCAATACTTATTTCATGCTCAAAACAAAATGTGAAAGACATAAATTAGGTTGGACTAAACCTAAGAAAGATCTCTTTAATCATTCAAAAGGTGTACACTTATCCATGTCAGCCAGAGGAATATGCAAACCTATATTCCAAACTTTTATCATTTATATCCTTCAACCCATTCAACAAAAATCACTAAAAACTTGTCCATAGATGAAATTATTAGTCCTAAATAGCATATTAAAACCACATAGGTTGATCTTTTAATATGAACAATTTCAGACCAGATTACCAAATTAGAGTAGGAGAAACATGGTTTACCGAATGGAAAAAAACTGTCACCAGCCAATTTTTGCATCAATGAAAACAAATCAGAGGCATTCTTCTACATTCTTCCAATGATATCCCCCTTTTTCATTGATGGCAATATGAGCCAAAAATGGATCTTCAAAAAAAAAACTTTCACTCAAGTTGTGGGAGCTCCCCCTTTCAACTGTACACAAAACTATACAAGACTTCTTCAAAATCAAAATTTCTTCACAATAGTATCTTCTCCAATAGTATCTTCTCCATAGTATCTTCTCCCCCTTTGAAATCAAGGAAAAATGGCATATTTCAATGGTGAACTTCCAAAAAGAAAAATTCATAAACATTTAACTAGAACTAGGGGGACCCTCTAATTCCTTGAGAACAGCTTCCCAAGAAGTTTTTCCATCATCCTAGATCCCTTTCACTTTGGCAAGTGTTTTATGCAATTATTCCAATTCTACTAAGCATTCTTCTCCTTCTTCCAGAGTGGATGGATTAAGATTCATATTTTCTAGTTTCTCTGCATCCACCAAGGTACTTGATATAGGAATGTGTCTGGACATTACCAAGTTGTCCAAACTACCTCATTGCATCTTCTTTCTACCTCTGTAAGGTGAAAAAATTGCTCTAAAAGTAAAAAATAGAAGTCTAGGTAGTATAATTTATGTCATCTAAAATTTTGTAGCCTTTGGAGGCATTGGAAAGTTGAGACTCTATTGATTCCATTAAGTCTTTAATGCCTCAAGTGGCATCAGACCACTACTTGCAATACACAAAGAGTATATGGGCTTCCTCTTCACAATGTTTTACCTCTTTTAGACAGTGCAACACTTTTTTTTGTGTGATTGCACATTTATCCTATAGTATAAGTAACCTTTTCTCTAAAAGTCTCGACTTTTCCTCTTTTTCAGTCTACTTCTTAAGGTTAGAGGTATATTTTTTAAGTGAATCTACCAAAAACTTTAATTTTTCGATAGGGGATAAGTAATCATAATTTGTGGCATTGGGAGTTGTCTCGTACAAAGCCTTAATAATACCATTTACCAATTCATTCCCTTTCTGATAGGTTTCAGTAATTTTGGGTGTACCGAAGTCAAAAAAGTACCACAAATGTTTATCCTTTCAACTAGTGAGATCTTACTCAAATCCACATAGCCTGGATGTGATGGAATCTGAATCAACTAAGGTGGTAGCATATGTTGAATCCTTGTTTTCCTTATCAATAGACCCTTAAGAGTATTTCCAAATGATTATCCAAATTGATTTGATGGCTCAGTAGTCTTTGAGGATTCTTCTTCACTTCTTCCAAACTCTGTTTCTTCCTTATTTTCTTCTTTTTTTGAATCCTCTTCTTCTTCTCTAGAGGGTTTCTTTGATGGTTTGTCTTTATTTTCTTCCTCCTTGTCTTCGTCATATTTTCCATCATTACTCTTTATATCTTTGGTTCCTTCATCTTCATTCTTGTCTTCTCCATTATTTCCATTATTCTCATGGTGTTCTTTTGGATCATTACCGATATCATTTTTGTGCTAATTTGCAGTGTGTTTACAAGTTGTATCCTCTCTATCATTCATAGGAGAAAAAATATCTAAAGTTTCATGTATATCACCAACCTTATCCAAAAAAAGATGGTCCTTTACTTTTGTGACATTAGTAGGATCTTGTGCTTGAGTTGTATGAGATGAAGAACTAGTTCTCATCCCATAATTCTTTTCCATTTCCCTTACTGTATCAAGAGTCTCTTGCCTCAACCTTTTGGTATTTTCTTTCTCTTTAGTCATTAGAAGAGTGACTCTCTGTTTGACCCTAAACAACTTATAACATTCATTTAACATGGCAGAAACATCTTCCTCAGATAAGGAGGATCCGTATGTGTTCAAGGAATCATATTTGATTTTTTCATCAACAGTTAGAACTTCATGCCTTCTTTGTACTAGAGCTTGCCATACATTGTTAGTCACCTTCTTCCTTATAGTTTCCATATTCTCATAAAAAATAACCATATATTAAATGAAATAATTTACAATTTTTTTTGTATCCTCTTCATTAAGCTCATCAAACAACTTAGCAGTAGCTAGAGAATCCTCAAATTCTATAATATTATTTACTAAAGATTCCAACTTTAGAGGTAAGTGTTCTCTTACCAAAGAAGAGATGGGCATGTTATCCATAGGTTCTGATGTATCTTATACAACCTTCTTCTTATGCACATGAATTTTGAAAGCATTCCTTTCTTCCTCTGTCTCTTCTTCATCAAATGAGATTTCAACATTGTCTCTGGTTTTTGCTTCTCATTTCTAGTGGAAGCACTGCTTCTTCTATTCCTTTTCAACTAACTTTCCTCTTTCAAGCCACGATCAATTTCTTCTTGTACAATATCACTTAAGTTCATTTTTCTATTTTCCTTTTTCTCTATTCTTCTACCAGGGGTGGCAGATGGTGCAACAAGAGGTACATTTCTCTTCTTAGAAGCTTTGGTGTGGGGTCCAAAGGAAGAAGTTACCTTAATTGCTATTGGGGTATTGTGATCTACCTTCTTTCCTTTTACTATTGTACCTGCACTAGGTGTTTTAGGTAGTGCAAAGGTAGTGGTGGAAGGTTCTCTTCCTGATCTTCTAGGTCTAGAGGGTACTTCAACTAATCTAGCCCTCTTCTCTATTGCATCTTCCCTAATCTTTTCAACATCATTGTGAGGCCCACCTCTATGCTACATCCAGTAAGTGAACTATTTTAAGTTTAATTATTGACTATGCCCGATGATACCATTGATGATAGGATATTTAGACATTTGTGTTCATGTGATGATTTGATTATGACTATGCTACATCTAGGAATTGGATTATTTTGAGTTTGGTTATTGTCTATCCCTATTGATACCATTGATGACAGGATACTTGAACATTTAAGTTAATATGATTATTTGATTTTGATTATGAGACATGCTAGATAACTATGATGATTGATCTAATTTTATGCTAGTTATTGAGCTTATTAATTTGAATCTAAACACTTAATGATGAACGAGTGAAACAAGTGGTTTGAACCAATCATGTTGCAATTAGATGACTACAAAAATTAAGGTTAATGAAAATGAGATAAGATAGGTGGCTAATAATATTTCAATTATGTTATAGGATCTTTATTCTATACAAATTATGAAACTTGTGTGAATGCAATTGTGATTCAAATGGTTTGTTTATTATATGAATATGAGTTACTTGGATGGATTAACGTGTGCATTAAGTGTGTAGGTACATTTTACATGGCCAATGGAAATTGGAGGCAACTCTTGGGAACCCTAAGTAAATTAACCAGTGAAACTAAGCTAAAGTCCATATGGAGGGACTATAGTTCTATCATGTAATGTATTTTATTCTTGATGTTATTTGTGAATGTTTTTAATTTGGTTTTGATTTCCATGTCAGTCAATCCAAGAGGTGAGTTGTCCATCCAAGTGGAAAAACTCGGATTTGAACTTTTAGGCATTTTTGGGGATTGAAAAGTGACATTTTTTAAGTGTTTTTATGGGTTTAAGGTCCCTAGGGCAGGTACCTATGGGTTAGGTACCTTTTCAGCTCAAAATCATGGGTCGGTCTCAAGATTGGGCACTCTTTTTGAGGCCTTGAAGAGGTTTGACGAAAATAAGGTTTGGGAAGTGGGATGGGGACTAGTCTCTTTCCATCCCCACTTCTCCAAGTTGCCTTGAAAGACTCCCAAGTCCTCACACATGTGTGAGAACACATGGGTGAGTGTGCCTGGGAGAGTGGATGGGAGGTTGAAAAATGTCACGTCCCTATTCAAAGGAATTCAAACTTGAGTTCCTATACAGAAAACTCAAAACAAGGGTTATGGGGGTTCTTTTTGGCATTCTTGATTTTGGTTGAATTTTGGGGGTGGAGTTTGAAGAAAAAAAGCTTGGAAGAAGAGTTGTGTGGATTCTCAACCCATCCTTCCCAAGCTTGGTTTTGAGGTAGATTCACCACTCTTTTTGTTTCTCTATGTTTTTGTTTGAAAAATTACATGTGTATGTAAAATGTGCTTGGCATTTTATCTCTTGTATTGTGCTTGTATGCTTATTTCAAAATTCTTTTGGTTATTATTCTCCTATATTGTTGAATGTGGTTTATGTGATGGGGAAAGGGTTGTATAGGGATAAGCTCACCCAAAATTTGGGAAGAGCATCCCTTGTTGGGGATGGTATGGAGTAGGAACCTCCATGGGGAAGTTTAATCCCTCCTTAAGAGGAGAGGCTCAAAATGGGTATGAGTACCCATATGTAATTGTGAAATGGTAGAAATGGTTTTGGTGGTATGGGTTTTGGAGAAAGAGAAGATATTAAAGAAGGGTTGCATGTGAAATGATGGGAGTATGATATTGACTTGTTCTTGTTGCTATCATTATAAGTCCCCATATGGAGTGTGTAGTCCACCCCCATTCCCCACTTTGGATTCTTGATGGAATCCTAAAGTTATGTGAAATTCCCTTGGGTGGGTGTAAAAATAATCTTGTGGGTATCATGTGTGTGTAAATATTGTTTTGCTTGGATATGTTTGTATCCGGTTCCCTCGGTTGCCTCCTAGCTCGAGGGTGGTTGGTCTTCCAACCAAAGGTTGGGTGGTGAGCACCCCATTGGCCTCTAGATAGAAGTTTGTGTGTATATTGTAGGCTGGAGCTAGGTATGAGAGTTACAGATTGGAAGGAGCTAAACAGTTCTTGTGGATAATGTTAGTTTTGATATGTCAGAAAGAACCTACCCTTTTGGGTTGAATGCTAAAGTTTGAAAGAGCTACCAAAATATATATGTATATGTAACCTACTGCAAACATGTATCTGTGTGCTCAATTTATTTCTCCACAAAGAAACAAAATTATCACCATCTAGGTTGTTGGTGAACCAATAAATGTTCGGGTACTAACAATGGAATATATGCTATGTTTAAACTAGGCTCCATGTTTTCATTGTGTAAAAAAAAAGATTTGAATTTATGTTAATGAACTATGTATGTGGTAGATTGTTATGGTGAAAACTAAGTACTGTTGTTATAAAAATCCTGTGTGACTAGAGTAGAGTTAGCTATATAAAAGGTGGTTGTGACTGTATTCTATCATGTTCAAGAATACGATAAGTTTACTGATCAAGAACAAATTGTATTGTTCAGTTTGTTCAAATAGAATGTTGAGAATTATGAAATGTTGTGATAAGGAAGTAGTTGCTTTCCCAAATCGATTCAACAAAAAAAAAAGATAATAATGCGTTTAGTTTTACTTCAACTTCTTATGAATCATGCATTTCTGTAGCATATCTCTTTACAAAGTGAACTAAAGTAGGATAATATATTTGAATGCAAAATTAAGTCTGTATAAATTTATATGGTTGTTAAAATGTAGTTACTAGTTCATATTTAGTAGACTATTATAAGTTTGATTCTTGTAAGTATTTTTGCAACATGTATGAAAATGAATCTTTAGTAATATGTCCCATAATGTAGTAGCTAAGTTTGTCAAAGTGCAATGTATCACCAAGTTTTAAACTATAGAACAAGAATGCTTAAGGAATAATATTCATGACATTTCTATTATAGGACAAAGAAAAGCATTTTAGTTGAAAGGAAAATATGATATTATATTTTTAAGGATAGATATAATATTTTTGTTGCCTATTACACAGTAAGAGTAGATCCTAGATTCTAGCAATAAAGATAGATTGCTTTTGACTCATACTTTCATTTTAATAGTTCCTACTTAGTTCTATTCATAGATAAAATTGGTTTTGAAGGCTAGGTTTCGAAACCAGGATTTAGATTTGAAGACTTAAAATCTTTAAAATAAATAATACATTTGCTTATTTGTAGCCTATTACGGAGTAGCTGTAAGTAAATACATTCATACCATTAATCTTTGATTTGTACGATGCCAAGAGAATAAAAGGAGAAATAAGATAACAGTAACCAGAGAATGGAGAAGGGAGAATAAGAGCCACAGATAGAGGGCCTGGTAAGAGAAGTGTATTTAATATTTCATTTCCTGCATTATTGCTTCCTTCTCTACCACCTTTTTCCTTCGTTGTGGCATCTTCACGTCAAGCTGTATAGCCATCTATGCCTCTCTTCTCAACCCTATTCCATTTGGGCCACTACTAAGTCACTAGTCGCTCAAGCAATTAAAGCCCTTAAGAGAGGGATAACATTCGAGAAGAAGAAGTTGCATCGTATTACATAATCAGTTATTCTTCTTAAATTATTTAGTTAAGTATAAATTTATAGGTTCCAGCCATTTGACCACCTAGCATGCTAGACTAATACTATGGATAATCTCAGATGCATAATGATGAGTTTTGCGATTTCCCAGAGTTCGAAGTTGCTCCCTATTCGTTGGATGTTCCTTTCAAATCAATATGTACAAGTTAAGCTGGCTGTCGTGCCAGTTCTGACTATTCAGCCACCCTCTATTTAATGCATTACTAGGTTTGACCTTCAAATTTATGCTCTCAAGCTATATTAAAATGTGTATTCGTGTGAGTTTATCACAGTGATCCTATCTGAAAGTGGCACGGGGATTCTTTCATCATTTTATGTCCATAGGCTGGCGAACACTAGTATTATTTTAGGAAATATATATATATATAAATAAACTCCTTGATCATGCATTTGGACATTTCTTGGATTGGGTACGTACTCAGTTTTTGAGTGTGGCAAGGTAGGCGTAGGTACCTAGACTATTTCAGTGCAGCATGGAGGAAAATAGTGGAGGAAGCTTCCTTCGAACGTTTGTCTGTGTCAGACTATGACACCACCTGCCAACTTGTTTATGATAGGGCGATGGTCACTAAACAAAACAAAGAAACAACAAAATAAAAAAATAGGATCTTGTGATGCATTGTAGATAAATGCATGAACGGCAAGCGGTCTCTATCTGTGCGTAAAACAATATTGCACACATACGTCTCCTTAGCACACAAATCCGTGGGTTAATCCTACTCACTATGAATGACCATTACAAATATTTCTCTTTCTAAATTGAGCTTGGGAACCAGATCGAGAGCCTTGGTATTAATAATTTATTTGTTTCGAAAATTGGTCATTAGCATTACGATTAGTATTGTATTTGTTAGAGTTTAGTTCTATTATTAATAAAATGTAACAATAGGGTTCATCTTTTTTCCACACCTTCAAATGCACGTAAAGAGGTAACTAAGTTCGGTTTATTGATATACTCCCCATCGCTATCCTTATAGTTTCCACTTCACCTGAAGTCTTATGTTCAAAGAAAAAAAAAAGAAAGCATGGTTTATGGAATTCGTGCTATATAAATTTGCAAAATTTTAAAGACATCCTTCAAGATAACTTTAAGATAGATAATAAGGATTCTTAGGATATATTTAGGAATGTATGCCTTTTTAAAAAAAGAAGTATTATGCAAGTAAACTAAAAGAAAAGTGGAAGAAAAATTAAAAAGCTAAAAAGGAGGGCTACGTGGGAGGGGAGATTAAATATATTAATTTTAAATGGAAAGAAACCCAAAAGAAACTAATAAATATTAATCCTTTCAATATTCATTCTTTTAATGTTTTGATTTTTTAATTTTTTATTTGGAAATAAATTAAATAGATATATAATTAAATATATATTCATCTATAGCACTAAAAATAAATAAATTCATATAGTTATTTATAAATGGAAAAAAAGTAAATAAAAAGGTTAATAGATTATTAAGTAAATAAATACATTTTAAGAGATTTCCTTTTGGAAATATTAATATTATTAACAGACAAGAATACTAAGTTAAATTGAGTAATTAAAGCTTTACTAGCATTATTATTGTCGTAGGTGTTAATATTATTGTGGTTGCTAGAAAGCATTTTAAAGGAAACTTTGAATACGAGTAACAATAGAGTTCTTGTTATAACTCATTTTATGTAACATGTCGTTAACAATAATCGTTCCTGTAGACATTATAATAATAATGTTGGTATTAGTAATATTTTATGGGTGCCCTTTGATAGTGATATCATTGATGAAACCATTACATCCTTTATGATGATAATGGTAATGCGTATGAAATTTTAAATAGTATAATGGAGATCCTCATTTATAATGACAACATTTCTATATGTAATAATAAAGGAAATGTTATTTGCAAGGGTGATATTAATGTTGGTGTTACCTTTTTGTCCTGTAAGATAATGTCAATCAATCTTATGTTAGTTTCAACTGGGGACATTCGACATTCTCATCATCACTTGAGGGTGCGCATAGTGGTCTTTGTACACCCCACTCCTTTATCAGTCTCACTCCCCGATCTCATGAGATGTGCCACTGATGATGAAATACAAGCTTTGCCATCTGACACATATAGTTTGGTATTCATGGAAATCAGGGTTAAGTCTTTTTTTTAAATAATAAGTGTCAATATAATAAAATAAATAAATAAATAAAAATTGGTAGTTGTATTTTACCCTAAGGGTAAAATATGGGCATTACAAGCATCCTTAGAAAGTGAATGCATTTAGAAGAATTCCTCAACATTTTTATTTACCCTTTTAGCCCTTTGAGGTGTTGAAGTTACCAAATGCACTTTGGCAAACTTCTCTTCATATGTACCATGTCGAGGAAAAGTCATATCCTTAGGGCTATTTAACAACATTTCAATGTGTCCCTTAGCTACTTTCTCATCAATTTCATATCCTAAAGGCTCTATCCATAGAGTTCTAGTTTCTACTACCTCTATAATGTACTCATTAGTGGACACCAGAAAAGTTATCTCCTTTAAATATTTCTTTACCAAGATCCTTGGAACTCTATCTCTTTCATACATATTATTTTGAAAAACCACAAATAATGCAATTAGAGCATCACTTTGTGCTTTGAAGTCTCCAATGCTATGTAAATGTTCAAATATTTGATGTGCCACTAGTTTGTTCACATTCCATATAATGATTTTCTTTCTAGGTAGCTCCCTCAAAAAGTAAAATATCAAACATACTACCAATGTACCAAACTTGAATGGATATTTCTTTGTCTTAGTCTAGCTCAAGTTATCCATAAGTTGTTATAGAAGCAACTCAAATAAATCATAGTCCCTACCATTAACCATGATGTCATTTGCAACATAAATTTCAATTGAATACATTGAATTACCTCTATTGGTGAAGTAGATTTTTTTACTTATCATGACAGCAACATACCTCATAATAGGGTTTGTAATGGGTTTGGTTGTTAGTTCTCTTATATCATATATGGAACCAGTTAGTTTTGTAACCACATCATTTATCATAGCTTTTAGCACTAGTACAGGTCCAGTGTCACAGAGACTAATCACGACTTTAATCACTTGGTAACTACTCCAAGCACACTTTTCCATACAAATTTATCATCCACTTTGCTAAGTTTCATCCTTACAAACATTGCATCCATCTCACTATAAAATTATGGGAACCAATTCCATACATCTAGGTTCTTCTATACAATAGTTTCATATTCTAGCTTCACCAAGGAATTTTCTCCAACTATCTCTTTAAGCCATTTATCCTTGAGTTCTCCCAATTTTGTATGAATGTAGGTTCTAGTATCCTCAATGGTTAAGACACTACTTGTAATTTTTGAAAACACACCCATGGGGTCCATTTCATAAACCTTCCATGAAAACCTTCTGAATTTTAGTCGAGGTCTCTCAAAAGTCTCAACCATAGTGGGTGTGGATTTTTTTTTTCAATTCTCTTGTATAAGTTTATGGAAATTACTTCCACAAAATATAGATAGCTAGAAATACATTTTTCACACTTCAACGAAAACTAGGGTTTGATGCCAGATACTCTTAATCACCTTCAAATCACTTCAACTCTCTTCTACTTTCTCCAAATTTATAAAAGCGATTTAACTCAACTTGAATTTTCACTTTATACCTTACGGATCTACCCTAATTTTGCATTTAATGCATTCGACCCACAAAAAGCTAATAAACTCTTTATGAATACACTGTAAACCCTAAAATGCTCTGTAAATCTTCAAATTTGCATGTTCTCTATCAAAAAAAATTTCAAGACCTTCAAAATGACATTTCTCATCACATATCTTCGTGTCATTGTTTGAAACTTCTTATATCATTGGCTTAATATATTTCTCTGTAATTTCTCCCCCTAAATTCACTACTGGGTTTAGTTTTTTGAAGAAATATATGCACCAGGTGTAGGTATAGAAGCATTTGATTCATCCTTATTCTCAGGTTCTTCCTTTTTCTTACAAATTTTCTCCATTTCCTTTTTTATTTTAGTAGGATCCACTTTATTCATAGGTTTATTACTTTTTTCTGGATTAGATTTCTTCCCATTTTTACTTCTGCAGAATCTTGAAATATGTCTTGGTTTATTCTAGGTGTAGCACACAACATTTTTCTAACTTGACTGATTTACATGTAACCTTGATCTATAGTGGTTAGCTTTATGTATGAATGCATGAAATGTGTAGAAATAACCTTGAAAAGATTGAATCATTTTACGAGTATTGAATCTATTCATCTTTATCTAACTTTTGCACTTAGCAGCTCTATGTCCAAAATTTTTGCAAGAAAAACATTGTCCAAAAAAGAATCCACCATTATGATTCATTCTACTTCTAAATTATATTTCTCTATAACCAAATTTATTGCATGAAAAAAAATACCATTGAAAGATGGGTACCTTTGAGCATTAGGTTGTCTCATATGGATCCTTTCAATATTGATTCTTTGATTCTTGATATGTCTACCATTTCCTTGAGTCTTCCTTTTATTGTCAACCTTGTTAGGAGTTTGATTTTCTTTTGAGCTTTGTCCTTCTTCAAGTCCTAAAACACCTTTATCCTTAGAGGGTTTCTAAAATGCAATCAATTCATCAAGCATTGTATTACTTAATTTGAATTTTTCCTCATGATCCCTTGCTTTCTCTAGATCAGACCTTAGGGTTACTATTTCTTGTTCAAGCTTTGTACATTCATCAACCTTGCTCTGAATTTCAACTTTCTAATAGTCTTCAATTCTTTTCTTTTCTTCTACTTGCACCTTTAGTCTAGTGATGTCTTCATTTGCTTTCTTCAACTAATCACTAACTTATCTATTTCTTTCTTTTAATTTCTTGATTTGTTCTCTCAGTTTCTTGATGCACTCATTGGCTTCTTTTAAGTTCTCCCTCAAATTTTCTTTTTTCAAAATTTTCTAGATCTTTAAGAGAAACATGGAATTCTTCAGTTGTAAAGATCTCTTCAAAAGGAACAAGACATCTTTTTGTCAGCCATGTGTTCAAACTTCAATATCTTTCTTAAGATAAACTTTTCCAAAGGAACTAAGCTCTAATACCAATTGTTGAACAACTAGAATACTGATAGGGGGTGAATCAGTATTCTAATAAACCATTTAACTACTAACCATTCAATAATTAAAACATATCTAACTACAACTATAAACAAAGACATGAAAGGAATCATAATACCACATGACACATGACCACCAATATTTTTCCATGGAATACCAAAAATGGGAAAAGCCATGGTGAAGATAAGCTCACAATATATTATAATTGGTCATAAGATATTACAAGGGAACACTATCAAGACACACTGTCCTTGAAAGGCTCATGGCCTAACTAGATCAAAAGGGAGTGTGGCTCACTACCTAAAGATGAAATGATGAATATACCTTCTATGTGTTGAGTTTAGCTCCAATTAAGCTCTAGAATACAAAATCCTGCACTGGTTTGTAGGTTCACAGTAACTACCAACAACTTCGCACAATATCACACTGTTACACATCACTACTTATTGCTTGTCACATCTCCTAATCTTATTCTATAAGTTTCAATACAAAAATGTTTCATATATATATTCTATTACATCTACATACATCAATTAGGTCGACCTAGTTGGGTGTATACATAATTGATTCAAAATAACTTGTTGGATCAAACCAAGACTTCTTTCACACTCAAAACAAAACATGTAAGGCATAAACTAAGTTGGCTTAGACCTAAGAAATATCTCTTTAATCATCCACAAGGCGTATACCACTTATCCATTTGGGCTAGAGGAATATGCAAAGTCTTTATACTAAACTTCTATCATTTATATATTTTAGCCCATTCAACCAAAATTGTTGAAATATTTTCCATAGATTCAATTATAAGTCCTAAATACCATATTAAAACCACATACGTTAATCTTTTAGTATGAACAATTCTAGACTAGATTGTTGAATTAGAGTAGAAAAAAATTGTTTACCAGATGGACAAAAACTATCATCAACCAATGTTGGCATCAATGACAGCACACTGGAGGGATTCTTCTTCATTCTTCCAACAAGTGTGATATGATGACACATGTCTAGAATGCTCTAGTAAGACAAAAAAATTAGGAAGGTGAATAATTAAACCATAACAAAGTATCAAGAGGGAAATTCCTAGCAAAAAGGGGACACGAGACACACAACATTGATGCCCTCAAGTTGTAACTTAAGGATTAGTCAAAAAGTGAAGGATGCCAGCAACAAAACATAAGGACACAAGGGTTTTATGAAAATAGGGTTTAAGAAAGACCTAGGTTGTAAACTTAACAAACCTAATTAACCAGTTGATCACTACCAAGCACCTTTCAATCCTCCAAACCACATGAGACCATGTGAATATTTGCAAACTCCACCAGGTCTACCTTTGTTGAATAGTCTAAATAACTGAGAGGGGGGTGAATTAGTTATCATAAAACAACTTTCTTCACATTAATTAATCCAGAGTAAGCTTAAATCAATTAGATAATAATCAAGCATAAATGAACATGAAAGCACATAACAACACCATGCACAATGAACACCAGAATTTATGTGGAAACCCAAGAAGGGAAAAACCATGGAGAATGCTAATTCTCAATTATAAAACACCAATTAAGGTGATTTTTACAAAGGCTCACTACCAAAGTGCTCACTATAGGTAAGGATCACTGTTGGCGGGCTCACTACCCAATTAATGAAAAAAAAAATAGTCTCATTGACAAAATATGAATTGATGAAGTTGTATCTACATATGCATGAAGTAGGTTCTAGTTTAAAGCATAATATTTATCTGTAGTAGATTTGGTCAAGAATATTTCGCATGCCTTCTTCTTAGTCTGCACACTCTACCACTATCTAGAATTTTAGATTTGCATCCACCACACACACAAACACACTTTTTTCATAAAAAAAAAAAATTCAATTTATACTTATACCATTCCATTCCTTCATAATCTCCAAAGTTGTCCAAACAAAATTTGAATTAGATCACCACAAAAACATGTCAGCTTGAAGAACAACCTTGAGATATTCAATAAGGCATGCTATCACCAGACCCAAAGAATAGGTTGCAAAAAAAGATCTTCTTACCACATTACCATGGGACCCATAAATAGGTCATACAAGAGATAGGTTCATCACATAACATAATTATCGAAAGAATCACATGAAATATATTCCAGAGCTGATGAGAATGCCACATTTAAGGCCAAATCTTGATTTTCATCAATTTTAGTATCAATAAGAGAAACACAATTAGACATACCAAAAAATTGTAACATGCTTCATGAATGTCTTGATAGCAAAGATACCCAGAGTAAGCTTTGAGCACAACAACCAACAAAAAAAGGTTAGTCTTCATTATTCTACATTAACTGACTTCCACAAGTGTCCCAAAAAGTAATACTACCACATTCAGATTAATGATGGTATCCACACTATGTACTCAATAGGATAGATCATTTATGTATATCATCTAGAGCACAACCTTCCAGATTCTAGGTTTTGACATCAATGAAAAAAATGCTAAAGCATCTCAACAACTTCTCAACAATCTCCTACTTTGGAATTGATGGAAAAACAACAAAAAAATCAAAAACATAAAACTCCAAATGATCCCCCTTTGTCAAGAAATTCAATACCTCTTCTTGTTTTTGTTTTCTCTTCATTTTCTCCCCCTTTTTTCCATCAAAGGAAAAGGGCCAAAAATAAGGACATTCAAGAGATCAAGTAAACATAACACTTTTGACATGAAATATCTTCTTGTACCTTTCTCTCAGAGGTGGAAGAACCCTCTTCCAAGATTGCACTATAAAAGCCTTTCTAGCACACATACTATGCAGTAGAGTCAACAAAATAAATGAAAATGACCATTATGGAGACATGAATTGTTGTTCACAATCCTTAGCATTAGAAAGTATCCCTGAGAGATGATCCAGCTGGACCTCTACAATTTTCTTGACCAGCCAGAAAGTTCTAACCAAATCTTCCCTCTATCTCTGAGTAGAAAATAACTCAAATTGCAACTCATCGAATCTTATTCTTTGTTTTCCATTTTTATATTTGAAGAAGTCAAAACACTTCCCAATATCATTTAGTTCAAATTCAATAGCTTCAATTTTTTTTCTAAAATTATCAACTGCAGCAGGCCACCAAGGACAATACCTATAGATGTCAAAAATCTCCTTAATGCATTCTCTTGTCTCACCAATGAGCTTGGATAATTTATGTTTAGCTTTGACACACATTCTCTCAATAATAGCTTGGATCTTATGTCCTTCAGGTCCTTCCCACAACAACCTTTCTTCAACAACTTCTACTAGATCATCTAGTAGCAAGTCAAAAAAAATATGAAACAATATTACCCTTTTTGAGTAGATAACCAAAAAAAGCATCTTCAATTCTAGTCCTTTTGACCAAAGAGCAGGAATACCACATTTCACCAACCTTTTACATATCACCTTCATCCAACACCGAACAAAATTCATCTAGATCGAAAGAGTCAGATCTAGGTAGAGACTCTTCTTCCTTCTCCTTCTCTTCTGAGACATCTTTTGTGTAAATTTTTCTCCTTTTAGGTTCTGGAGGGGAACCACCAATGAAAACCTCTAACTCCTTACCAAAGGAGGAACCCTCCACAAACTGATTGATGGGCATGGAACTAGACACTATCACACTACAACATAGATTCATCTACAAGGATGAGAAATATACTTTGCATGAACTTGCTTTGCCTTCCATACATTCCAAATATATGTAGACTTGCTTTCTGATAGGGATGCTAGACTTCCACTTAACATTCTCCTTTGATGGTAGCAAACTCAGAAAGTAAAATACTAAGCACATGAGCAAAGACCCTAACTAGAAAGGATAACCCTCAACCAAAGACATTTTGACATTCTCAATTAGGTTTTCCATAATTAGTCCACACAAGTCAAACTATTTATTTTCCTTCACCATCTTATGTGCAAGATACACAATAATATCTGAAGTAGAACCTTCATGATTTTTGAAATAGATTTTTTAGGTGATATCATAAGCAACATGCCTCACTATAGGATCGAAAATGGTATTTATCAATAGAGTTTGGGGGTCTTTGTTGATACCAATAAGTTCCTCCACATCTCTGTATTTCACCATTTTCTTCCCAGGGAGGTCACTAACATTGCACAATCCAGTAATATCTTCAACGACTTCCTTAGTGATTGGATAGGGTTTATCCAAAATGATGTTGCCATCCTTGAATTGAATCAACATGAACAAGATAGACTCTCTATCAAAAAACTAGGGGAATTCTCCCCATAAATCCATACCTAGGGTACTTACATTCTACAATTCATCAGTCTTCAACCCTAGTTCAATTTCCTTCATCTTTTGATGATCAAATTCATCCAACTCTACTCCCTTTAGACTCAGTAGAATACCACCATTGGATTCTTTGTCAACAAATTCCATCACCGTGCTTAGCTACTTCAAACCTTTATTGCTCAGTGAAACCTCTTCTTCTTCTTTCCAAACCATGAGAAATGATTTGAAATT
Source organism: Sequoia sempervirens (assembly GCA_007258455.2). NCBI lineage: Eukaryota > Viridiplantae > Streptophyta > Pinopsida > Cupressales > Cupressaceae > Sequoia > Sequoia sempervirens. The sequence goes on along the minus strand of VDFB02271358.1, from coordinate 583,581,604 downwards.
CCACCTTTTATTCTTAATTGCTCATGATGATTTTTTTCCAAAATTTACATTGATGACACCATCAAATGTACTTCACTTCTCAATCAGCTAGATTAAGCTTCATCATACATTACCAATTAGATCAAACTTAGTTATGTTGAAAACACATCAATATTACTTTAGAGAAGGGGAATCGGCAAGATATGCACTGCAAAACTCCCCCTGAGCTAAGGCAATTGGCTTAGATTTTGAAAGAGCTTGTACTGGGATCTAGTACCTTAGAAGAGCTCTCCACATTTATTTCCTTTTTCTTCCAAACCATAGTGGTCTTCTTCTTCGATTCATCTGATTTTGTAACCTTATTTTTGTTTTTAGGATTTTCTGAAGTAACATATCTACATGTGTTAGCATAATTTCTGGGTTGACTGCACTTGCAACATTTTTTTCCTGACTTAACTATGTGAACCCTAGATCTGCACTAATTAGCTTTGTGACCATAACCATGGAATATATAGAAATTACCATGAAAGATATTATTCATTCCATTCCCTCTAACTAGATTAGATGATTGACTTCTACAATGACTTTCTTTGTGACCAAACTTGTGACAGTTAAAACACTGAATACTCGATTCCTTATTGCTTCTACACTCTACAGCCTTATGTCCAAAATTTTTGCATAGAAAACAATAGCCATTAAATGATAAGTACCTTTGAGCATTTGGATTCCTAACCAGATGCCCTTTTGTAGATGTTATAGAGTTACCGACCTTATTTGTTGCAACAAACCTTGCTTTAGTTTCAACTACTTTGTCTTCACCCTTAGCGTTCTAATTTGAGCTTTCACCGGAGAAGCCAAGTCCTCCCTTATCCTTGTGACATTTTTGTAGGGACAAGAGTTGATCCAGAATTATGCTACTTTCACATAATCTTGCTTTTGATTTTGGCCTTCTTACCTCTTGATCTAACTTCTCATTTTCTTCAGATTTATGTTTGATGGTATCCTTGAGGTTTTCTTCATTCTGCTTCCATTCTTCTATTTTCTATTTGATAGTATCTTTGAAATTTTCTTTAGTCTTCTTGCATTGATCCAATTGTTGCTTTAAATCCACAATACTTTCCTTTGACTCCTTTAATTCTTGGCTAACCTCTCTGTCTCTTGCTTTGAATTTCCATATTTTTTCCCTTAGATTTGAGATACAAGCATTTTCCTCCTTAAGGTTTTCTTTCAATTCTTCATTTCAAGATTCCATGCTTTCCATATCATCTAACATTATCTTCGGTTCTTCCTCAAAGTAATAATCTCCTGCCATCTATTCAAACTACCAAGATCTCCCTCAAGTGGTTAAGCTTTATCTACAAGGGACCAAGATCTAATACAAATTATTGAACAGTTTGGATAACTGAGAGGGTGGTGAATCAATTATCATAAAATAATTTTCTTCACATTAATTAATATGGAGCAAGCTTAAATCAATCAAATAATAATCAAGTAGATATGAACATGAAAGCACATAGAAACAACATGCACAATGAACACCAAAATTTTCATGGAAACCCAAGAAGAGAAAAACCATGGAGAATGGTAATTCTCAATTATAGAACATCGGTTAATGTGACACTAGTTAAGGTGATTTTTGCAAAGGCTCACTACCCGATTAATGCAAAACAAAAATAGTCTCACTAACAAAATATTAAATAATGAAGCTGCATCTACATATGCATAAAGTCAGTTCTAGTTTATAGCATAATATATGTCTACAACAGATCCAATCAAGAATCTTTTGCACACCTTCTTCTCTATTTGCACACTCTACCACTATCTAGATTCTCAGATTCGCATCCACCACACACACACACACACAAACTTTTTTCATCCAACAAAACTCAACTTATACTTATACGATTCCATGCCTCCATAATCTCTAAAGTTAGCCAAGCACAATTTGAATTAGATTGCCACAAAAACATGTTGGCTTGAAGAACAACCTTGAGATATTCAATAAGGCATGCTAGCACCAAACCCAAAGAATAGGTCGCACATAAATATATTCTTAGCACGTTACCATGGGACCCATAAATAGGTCATACAAGAGATAGCTTCATCACATAACATAATTATCAAAATAACTACATGAAATATATTCCAAAGCCGATGGGAATGCCACAACCAAGACCAAATATTAATTTCCTCAATTTCAGTATCAACTAGAGAAACACAGTTAGAAATACCAAAAACTTGTAACATGCTTCATGAATGTCTAGATAACAAAGATACCTAGAGTAAGCTTTGAGCATAGTAGCCAACATCAAAATATTAGTCGTCATTATTTTTCATTAAATGACTTCCATGAGTGTCCAAAAAAGAAATACTGCCACATCCAGATCAAGGATAATATTCACACTATGTACTCGATAGGATATATCATTTCTATATATCATCTGGAGCAAAACCTTCCAAATCCCACGTTTTGACATTACTGACAAAAATGTTGAATCATCTCAACAACTTCTCAACAACCTTCACTTCTTTCCACGAAGTACGTGTTTGGTGCCAAACTATTTGGTGCTTGCACATTTGAGGTGCATACATTTTATTAAGGTTGACTTGGTGAACAATTTTGAGGTTGTGGATGATATATATATAAGATCAATTGTTGAAAAAATTATGGATATGTTATATGATGCAAAATTTTGTACATTTGATCAAGTGTTGAGATTTGAGTGTGAGCGTGAACGCTTATGACAACTAAAATTAGTGAGAAAAATGTGTCCATTTTAGAGTGGTTGAAGTTGTTGGAGGCAATGAGCTAAAGGTTGTGGATGGTGAAGATTTGTTGTGGTGGATTCTTTTGTTTCTCTTTGAATTCTAGATAGGGAGTCCTCTAGGTAGTGAGCCCTTCTTTCTTTTGGATAATGAGTCCTTTGGGTAGTGAGCCCTTCTAATAGTGAACCTATTATATTCATTTTTTCTATTCATATATATATGTGAGTTAATACTCACCATGTTTTTTCTTTGATTAGGGTTTTGCACATAAAATATGGTATTTTATTGTGTATGGTTGTGAATGTGTTTATGTTTCATGTGTTTACATTCATGTTGATGTTAGTAAGGCTTTGATGTTTAATGAGGGTTTGAAGGTTTCAATTACAACTGATTGACCCCCATTCTCAGTTGTCCTATGTGTTTAATAAAACTCTCACTACTTGGGTAATTTCTAGTCTTGTATATACTATATCATATATTAGGCTACCTATGACACATGAATACATAACATTAATCATATTCCAAAAAAAAATATCTTAGGGAACTAGTCTAATAATAACTTTGTATTTATAGGTAAAGAAATAATTATTAGCTTATAGTCTTGCATACCAACCATATACAAAATAGTATAAATATTCTTACTCTAATCAAGCTAAAGCTTCAACAAACCCAATCCTTTCTAATATTTATCACCGAAATCTATTTCATATCCTCAATTTCCTTAGTGTCAAAGGCACTATACAATTTCAAGTGTTTCAATCTCCATAGTCAAACTAGTATTGCTTCCAATGAACAACATGTCAAATCACAATACAAGTTAATGATTACCAGTTGATCATTGATCAATGTGAAATAAACATAATGATAAAATTTACTCCTAGCAAACCCAATCTGCATTATGAAAGCACCAAACTTCTGATACTACACTAAAGTGATTGATTTAGACCACATAAGGGTATATGCATAAAAATGGGAGGCCAAAAGGGGGTCAAAAGTGAGAACCTTTTCCTAAAACAACTAATATTTGATCTTGGCTGAGAAATTTAATATGTCCATGCTCAAAATTAAAAAATTTAAATATGCGACAAGAAAAAGGTTAGTAGTACTTAGATTTTAGTATTTAAACTACTATTTAAAAAAATATAAAATAAAAGGTCAAATAGGGAGAATAGACAAAGAGGTCCTATTTTTTTCAAAATTATATAATCTAGCATCAATTGTTCTTCCCTTGAAATGTTGAATTCTTTTAAGTTTTTTTAAAAATCAATAGAAAGTTAGGTAATACTATGCAATTTATGCCTCACTTTTTTACTATATTTTTAATGAATGTGTGATTTTATAATATTTTTTAAATTTGACATGACCTAAAAAAGTAAAAAATTTGAGCATGCTCCCCCTTTAATTTTGAGGAAGCTAATTGAAAATTATTTTTTAAATATTTTGTATAGAATGAAGTATAGAATGCAAAAATATAATTTATTTCAAATTTAGATGAGTAGATAAAAATTGACAAAAAAATATCTATACATAATTTTTCAAAAAAAAGACACTAGAAAAAGATATTGAAGATGGAATCCTTGATTTATTTGAATTTTAGAAAAACTTACATGGTTAAAAAGGTAATATAGATCTTGATGTTGTCATAGAACTTTTTAGAACAAAGTCTAAAAATATACAAATTTTATGGACATAATTCTTAACATTTGGTTTTTGTTTTATATAAAACACTTCTTTGGGGATGTCACTTGCAAGTCCAACCCTTTGGGTTGGATGTCCAAGGAAAATTCAACCCTACATGCAATAATTTCTAAAATAAACTACACTAAAATAATGATTCCTTCTCCATCACCATTCTAGCATAGTCAATAAATACATGTTATCACATCATTACCCATTTATCACCTAGTAACCCTAGAATATAACATTTTAACCAAATAAGTCTTACTTATTTAATTAAATTCAGCTAACACTATTCATTAATTTAATAATTATATATCTATTATTTGTCCATATTTATCAATATTTATCTATTTTATCCACATAATACTTATTAATAAATTAACTAATATTAATTTCTACCTAATATACACCTATAATTCATTTAATAAATATTAAATAATTAAAATCCACTTCATCTAGTTAACTATATTTTCTATACAACTCACTCAACCATACTCTTAGTCCCTCACTTACTAATATAATTCACTTCACTAATTCATGCACTTATTTAAATATTTCATGAAAATAGTTAGTTCTTCCTAACTCTCTCATACACTTAGTTAATTTCATGTAGAAAAATAACTCATCAATTAATTTTGTTATCTATCCAATCAATTTGAGTTGAGAAATAATTATTATTTTAATTAACTCTTTCATGCTTGACACCTCTCCTCATTACCTCCCCCAATCCTGGGTTAGAATTCAAATCTAAGATTATATCTCAACCATCCATCTAATTCTCCTAAACATCTATAATTAACCTCTCAATCATCATTTCAAAATCAATATTTTATGCATCTATATTCTATTAGTTTATCATCTAGGAATGTAGTTGTTACACTAGAAAATTGATCATCCATGTTAAAAAATGAGCATATTTTCACATTAAAATTTATCTAAGGTTTTCATGAGTAGGATTGAGTATTTTGATTATTTACTTTTGATTCTTATTTATTTATTCTACTTTGCATGCATTGATTTTGATGAATCTGATACGAAACTATACTTATTGAACATCTAACACTAGTTCTTATGAGTTTCACCTTATAGGTGTTTATTTTTTTGAGGTGATTATATGAGTGAAAATTTTCTAGGAGTCTCTTACTATAAAACAAACATTATGCTTGCATTTGGAGTTGTCGAGAGGAAATTTTTCATTATAGTGAAATTTAGTGATTTTTTTAAAGCACACTTAAACCTCCTATATATTGAAATCCATACAATTATATGGAATTCAAATAGCCATATTCTTTATACCATCATATTTAGGATATCCTAATGTATAGTTGTTTTTATATTATATTCTAGATGTATACACATAAATTCATAGGGCATATATATATATATATATATATATATATATATATATATATATATATAGGGATTTAAGAGTAGATATACATGCACCAAAGTGAAATATACACATAGTGTTTGTGGTACATAGATCAATATATATAGGTATGCATTCACTAAGTATGCTTTCTTAACTACATATATTCTTAGGTATACACATAGGTGTATATGTATAAAAATATACAACATATATATTTTTAATGATATGTTTTCATTGTATATTATTTTCATTGAAAATAATTGAAATATTTATATTTCTTTGATAATTTTGTACATTTCTTCAAAAATATTTTAGCTGGACATATTGGTTGGAAAAAATTGTTAGAATTGTGAAACAAGCATAAAAAGATGAGCCACAGGATCAAACAAAAAATAAATACACCTTCCACACAAGAGATCTACAAACAATATATGCAATATTCTTCAACAAGAAAAAGATACAGAAGAGACTTTCAAGAAGATATGAAAGCTCTAGATAATATTTGAGAGATAATTACAATGAGGGTTGAATGCTTATAAGAGCAAAGCCCTAAATGAGAAAGGGATCAAATCATGACAAATGTCAACATCACATGAGATGAGACATAATGATCTAATATTAATAACTAATAAAGCATTCATAAGTTTATCTAAAGTGTGTGAGAATAAATTAGACTAATAATCAATTAAATATTAATTAATTATTAGCTAAAGCATGATAACACTAACACCCCCCTTAAGATGAACTTTGGGAGTAGCTAAAAACCCTAAAAAGAATGCAAGATGGGTCCCAAAAAACAAGGCCAAGTAAGGTACCCATGTACAAACAAAAGATCTCTATAATATGGAGAAATAGAGGAAACCTCATGGGAGAAACTCCACTCCAAAAAGAGATGAAAGCCAAGTGAAGGACTGAACAAACCTCCAAACAAGACAAATGTTGTCCCAAAATATAGGAACAAAGGATGAACAAAGGAACACCATTGAATCATGAAGAAGTTGCAAACACTATCGAAGAATGATTGCCAAAATGCTGAAAGAACCTTCGTTGAAGCATATAATTATCAAGATCAAGAAGACAATAATTTGCATGAGTGACCTCAATGAAACTACTTGAATCCAATGGAAAACCAAGGAAACATCAAGAACTCAAAGATACAGATGGAAAAAGTACCAATAGTCTGAAGAACTAATTAAGTGAAAATGGAAGGTCACCTCCAGAAATAGGAATGCAAGAGTGTCCATATGGTAAGTGCTCCATCTCACCAAAATGCATGGGTAACCAGCCACTGCATTTTCCTAGTACATAGGAACAAATACTATATACATAGCTCATTCCAACATGAAACCAAGGAAGCAATAGCACCAACAATAGAAACCCCCCCATAATGCTGGAAAGTGAGAGGTGTGATAGGTACACTAAAACTGAATGCTAGAATGTAGTGCATGAAGAGGAACCAAGAACATTTGAAGGTGCAGCCATGAAAGTACAAGTAGATATAAAGGATGTTAAAACCAAGGCACACATGCATGAGAAAGGTATGAAGGAAAAACAAATACACCTTCCATGCAAGAGATCTGCAAACAATATGTGCAATATTCTTCAACAAGAAAAAACTACAGAAGATACTTTCAAGAAGATATGAAAGCTCCAAATAATATTTGAGAATTAATTACAATGAGGGTTGAATGCTTATAAGAGAAAAGCCCTAAATGAGAAAGGGATTAGACCATGACAAGTATCAACATCACATGAGATGAGACATAATGATCTAATATTATCTCAACTAATAAAGCATAAAACACTCCTAAGTTTAGCTTAAGTTTAGAGAATAAATTAGACTAATAATCAATTAAAGATTAATTAATTATTATCCAATGTATGATAACTCTAACAAAAAAAAGTTACAACATGGGATTTCTTAGGTTTAGATTATGTGCATATACAATGTAGGGTTCTTAAACATATGTATATATCATAGGTTTTCAAATTCATGGTGTATATACCATATGTTTCAAAAGACCTTTAGTACTACCACCCATAACATATTTTTATTTATTATTATTTTTAGAAATTATCACCTTCTAGTAATATGGATGACTAGGAGCCTTGACTATTCTTAGGAGCCCATGGTCATATGGACCTTAAATCCTCTAGTATTATCTATACATATGGGCCTAAAAGCTAGTATGTAACACCTTAATACTTATAACTTTAGTCATGTGCACAACCAAGAGATAATGGATAGGAAGCTAGACCTCCCCCTATTCATTTAGTCTTTCCTATAAATTTCCCTTTCTTAAAACCCTTACAACTTTTTCATAGCAAATTAAATAATTTTTGTAGGCATTGGAATTCTAGTTTAGAGCTTCACATAGAGGATAAAGTTACTTTTTATATTTTGCACTCATCATAAAGTTAAATTATTTAAAAATTATACTTAATTTTAAATATTTAATGCTTATAAATTTTAAATGCAAAGTTGTATTGTAGTGATTTTTAAACAAAATTATCAAAAAATCATAAGGAATTAATGGTGTAGTCTATATTTTTTTGTTCAATAACTTATTTCATATATTTTGGTTTATCATTTGTATGTATTACCATTCATTAGTTGATGAAAAAAATGTTTAAAATTACTAATGTGTAGTTTTGTAAGAAAAATCATTAAAGAATTATTTTATACTATTTCCATTTATGATTCTTCCTTTAATTATTTTCTCACCATTAGAAATTGGGCTAAAAGTTACTCCCAACTTTGATTTATTTTTTAAAATTAATGAGTTTCTTTTAATCTTGAATAAGTGGAATGTGTATTTTCTTCTCTCACACACTTGGATGATCTTGAGAATAAAAGATAGACACATATTCCCAAATTTATTTTTAGGGGGTTTGTTCAGGGTTTTTGTCACCCTAAGGGATGACCTTGACCAGGTGCTTTGACCAGGTATATAGAGGGGGAGATCAAATTTTTTACTTCAAAAGATTCATCATTGTGTTTGGCATAGCCTTAGGGCCCTTGATTGCAGGGATAACTTTAAGAACCCCCCCCCCTTGCGAAGTTGTAAAATTCTAGTGAATCTTGTATATTTCCCAATAAAAATATTAATTTTAAATTGGAATTTTTTTTCATTTTTTGGGAAAAAAAATCTCAATTAGTGAATCTTTTTTAATTGCTAGAAGTTTGTGGAAAATCCTAGCAAATTGCAATTTTTTTAAACCAATAAAATATTTTCATTGGTGATTATAATCATTTTTCAAACCATTAAAATATTTCCATTAGTGAATTGAACTTGTTTTCAAAACAAAAAAGAAAATTTTGTTGGCGATTAAAACTTTTCTCCAAACCAAAAAATATATTTTCATTGGTGAATTAAACCTATTTTCAAATGAATAAAAAAAAATTGGCGAATCAAACATAATCTCAAACTAATAAAAAAAATCATTGGTGAAATAAACTCGTATGCCAATAAAAAATCATAACGTGGTTGGTGAAAATATCAAATTATGGGACAAATTTTCTACACATTCAAATTCCTTGATAAAGTGTTTGGAATGGGGACAACAGTCAACATATTTATTATGTATGAAGCCAGATGTTAGTGAAAAATAATATAACCCACGACTGTTTGATGAATTTTCAATGGATGACTATAGATTCATTCTGAAAGAAAATCTCTGAAGCACTAGACTTGTGAATTGAAACCTCTAAAATAACACTAGAGCTATTATACTTCCAAAAATAAATGGTTGACATTTTATTTCTTATTAAATCACTTAAAGTCATGACAACCAAAATAATATTTTATCGTTGACTAGCTACTAGCAGTTGAAGGTCGCTTAAGTTATGACTTAAGCCTTTGGAGTCATCATGGTGACTGAACCCTTGACCTAGGTGAATGATGGGTTTGATAAATGAACGGTCTAGATAGGGTAGCATGGGTCAACCTTAACTACTCCTTGCCAGCTTGTGGGGGACCCACCTACATCTCTCATCCCTGAATGGAGAGGTAGGGAAGTGCCATGTGGAATGATTAGAACTTTCAAAGGAACTATAACAAGGTGTGAAATATTAAGGAAATATTAAGGAACTAGTGTTAAAGCATGCGCTACTAAAGGAGCCTTTTAAGCACATTTTTTAAAGGTAAGCACAGGTGAATGGTCTTATGGTAAAGATCACATAGATGTGAAGTGCTAGATTTAATTTGGGCTACTCCTCGCCTCCCTGTTGCTAAAAGTTTCACATAGGTTAAACCCAACAGGGAAGTGGGGAGGCCAAAATGTGGATTTTCTCAGTGTTCATGAAGATGTTGGAACTCATGGGTAACTTGGAATAATATTATAATATTTTCACATTTTTTTTGAAATAATATTGTCACATCAATGATCAAGTGGTACTGGTCAATTAAATGTTAAGTGCAAGTATTTGATATCATTTTCTATGTTCTAACTTCTATATATACTTCACCAAATTGATATTCTTCATATCATTTATAATATATTTGGATTTGAGTTATTTCTTCTATATTCTCAATCTAACTGTGATATTATCGAGTCTTCATGGCATGTCATGATACCCAAATGTTTTTGGGAGAAAAGAAGCAGTGATGCATACGACAAAAAAAAGTTGGGTATGGTTTTTACAATTCCTTATGTGTAGGTTGAGGATGCTATAAGAATAATTGTGGGTAGGGAATGACTTTAGAAAAAAACTTGTGCTCTATATTCAAAGGTAGCTTTGGTTTTATTTTCCAATTGCATTGAAATTTTGCTCGTTAAAGATTTGAAGACACTAGCAATACATTATTTTTATCCTTTCATTTACTCTATTTCTTCATTGGATTTGGCACTGGAGCATTACAATTTTGAAAGTGGGTTAGCACCTTTTGGTGGAATCTTCTAGAAAGTGGAATTGAATTCTTCTACAGTGTGGGTTCTTTCCCTGGTTAATATGAGATGTGGTCTGTTGTGTGATATGAAAAATGAATCATTAAAGAGTTTGTAGTTTTGGAGGAAGGTTTTGGGTGATTCGATTTTCTTCTCTGCTACTATTTTGTTAAATTTGATTCACCTTCTACTCAAACACCCAGTTGTGGGTTTACAGCCTCAACTATTGTTACAATTTTTTTTATTAATGATTTGTGTGATGTGTCACGTGTATATATTTTATTGTATTGTGTAATAGTTCTTGTAATATGTATTTTGTGACTAGTTTTTTGTCACGATTAGTGGTTTTTTAGCCAAGTTGGCCATGTAGTATGTACTAAGTACTTCAATATTTAGCTACTTAAATTAAAATACTTTTTGTGGCTCCATTCTTGTAAATCCTTTTTTCTTTGTTCAATATTAAAAATGTGGCTTTTAAAACTAATAGTAATTATCAACATATAGTTTTGATCATAAGTGAGAAAAATTTATTGTGACTTATTAGTGGAAATTGATAATGATTAAGGTAAAACAAGCCATTTAATTCTCTCTTTTCAATGCCTGGAAGTACTGAGTACTCTACATTTCATTTAATTGAAATTCTTAATATTTTTGAAGAAAGTGTGGTTGTGGTACTATGGGCAGTGACGTAGATTAATGCCATATGTACATCTGAAGCAATTGATTGGATAGCTTTATATTGAAATTTTCAAGATGTATTGTAGATGATGATGACATTAATCCAGTGATCAAGTGAAACAAGATTTGTAATGATTTCATATTGTTTGAGTGTCAATTTTGACAGCTTATCAGTTTGAGGTACAAATTTCATGTAGCCATATGTCAATCAAATTAAACATTTTAATTGTAAATATAAGGCTTAAGTTACACAAATTGATTAAGTTGGTTTTTTGGTTTGTGAAAATCATTATTATCATTATTGATTATACCCAACCTCACATGAGACATAACTCACAAGTAAATAGGGATCAAGCTGGTAGTAGCATCGGTGGCCCATAAATAGGGATAGTTAGCATAATTGAAATCAATCATTGAAGGCTAAAGGCTTTACAATTGAGTGCAATGTTCTAAATTGTCATAAGGGTTTTCATTTTGTAGGGTTAATAAGGATTCAGGAAGAAGATGACGTGGTATTATTGGGGATACTCTAAATTCTCCTACCTCTAGTTATGTAGTTATAGAGTAAAAGACCAATTTCCTTCAAGTTCAGAATGAGTGGAATTTGAAAGAATTTGATTTGGTTCACCTAACTTCTGAGGTAGGTTTTGAACCAGGATGAGGAGCTATGATGGAGATAAGTGTTATCCCAGTGCATAGAGGTTGCATGCAAAATATGGGAGCATATTTACTACCCCTCATCTTATACATGACTTTGGTTCTCAAAGGGGATAAGTACATTTTGTATCTTCACAACTCTGATTTCACTAGCATGCTTTTTTAGACAAGCCCCATGTATTTATTTTGAGAGCACATGGTTGCTCGGGAAAGTCTCATGCATTTATTTTCAAAGTGCATGGTTGACTGGGCAAGTTCCATGCATTTATTTTCAAAGCACATGGTTGACCAAACAAGTCCCATCACCATGCATTTATTTTCATAGAGACATTTGTATTATATTGTCACTAGCAATCTAGCATAATCTTGGTGCTTACATTTGTATTTGTATTATGTAAAGTAACATATGTTATTTATAAAAATAGGAGCTTGGTGTTTGCATGATCTACTCATCTTTAAAAAGATATGTAATAATGTGAAATTGTAATTCACGTGTAATAAAATAAATGGTTGTGTTATTCTTCGTTATTCATTTGTAGTAAAAATTTATTTTCTGAGTTTAGTGTCTATGACTCTATTAAAATCAGTTTTTTTTTTTTAAGAAATTAACTATTATCTATTTAATATTTATGAAATATTTGCATGCAGATTTAAAACATAAAGCAATACAAATGAAAAAAGAAAGTTGTCATCAAATTGTCAAAAAACATTATAAACACTAAATATTGTGACTTTTTCCATGGTTTACCAAAATGTTATTGATTTCTAATTTATCATTGATCTCCCTCGATTCCCAATATCATTATTCATTTTATTAAGTCCTTTCCAACGTTAAGTTACTGACCCCTTTAAAACACATGTTTATTGTTTATATCATAAATTACTCAAGTTTCAATCATTCGATGAACATTTGATGGATGGTTGTAGTTGCATTCTGGAATGAAATTCACAGAGCACTAGGCTTGAAAATTTAAACCTCTGGAATCACCCAATAACCATTAGATTTACAAAGATCAACAGTTTAGAATTTGTTGTCAATGCAGGACAGTCATGTACTAATTGTGTCATCCATAAGAAACACATTGATGTTTCATTCACTTTAATGTTTGAAAAAAATAACTTTCTATTGCTAAGTGATTTTATTTTTAAGTGAGAGGGTCAACACATGGGAAGATTTTAGTCTTCATATTTCTCATTACAGTGAACCACCCTATTCTAGGTTCCATAGTTTCACTTCCAACAAATCCATTCCACACTTGTTAGTATTAATGTTTTCAAGAATTAAAATATGGGTAAGTAAAATAATTCATGCAGCTATGTTTCATTGTTTGATGTTTCTTAAAATCTTATTTTTTCAACTTTGAAGTTTGGGTTTAGGGTTGAGAGACTTAATAATTAATAAAAATTAAGGAGGACTAATAGGGAATTCACAATTTCACATTGTATAAGCATGTATACCACCAGTACCACTAGAGCAATGTCGGATAAAAAAATACATTATGCTAAATTGCTTGAACCCCAAGTTTCACTAATGAATACCATGATATTTATGATCCTGAAATCTCTCGTAGGCATGCATCAAAAATTATATTTTCATTTGAGAATAAGGCTTCAAAGCAAATACAAGTTAATAGTTACAGTGCACCATGGGTAACTAGATTAGGGTGCATGATGTTACATGAGGTTTCCCTTGCCCAAAATTTATCATGGTATGTGCCCAAAATTATGATGATAACAAAATAGAAATTGCTAATAAAGATAGCAAATAATAATTTTTATCCATTAACATAGAAGAACTTGGAAAAGTGTTAGGGTTTACAACTGAAGAATTTGGAAACGTCCACATTGACCTAGAAAAGCTTGCTAGTGATTATGAAGTAGAGGATAAAAGGGAGAAAATTTCTTTCATAGATAAAATAGTTTAAGATAAAATACAAGTTAGAAACAAATTGAAAGGTAATCATGAGCCTCCTTATGATTTTTATATTTTTAGACCATGCGTTCAGGATATTATTTCCATGCTATCATTTTTCCTAGGACTAGATAGCAATTGGGAAGTGGGTGCAAGCCTCCTTGAAATGGTATATAATATCCATTATGGTGTTCCACATGTCAAATATAACTTTATTGAGCACATTGTAGAATTCATGCATACATTTTTTTAATGATTAAAGGAGGTTCCACCAAGACATTTAGGTTCACAACCGACTTGTGCTATTTTTTTCTATTCAAATTTAGAGGAATGTTTTAGATCAAAAAGCTTTAGAATCATCCCTATAGTAATGATCAAGAAAATAAAATGGCTCTAGCATATGATTGAATCACTGAGATAGGGATGCACAATTCTCAAAGGAACTATAGTCATATTGTAGACTAATTTTTGGCTCCATTGCATCAAGCAATTACAAATACTCCAATGCCTAGATTGCCTATGTCATGTAGAAATTGAATTCAACTAGGAAAATAAATACAATTAGCTTATTGGTACTTAATGGAAGAATATACTATGCCAAGATTTTATGGATTGGGGGTAGAGACATACAAACTTATAATACATGTGACACAAAGGGATTTTGCATTGGAATAAGTAAGACAGATGCAAAGTACTGATGAACTACACTTTGTGAATCAATAGAAGAAGACCTTACTTCCATCTTTACCTTTTTCATGTGGAGGGTTCACATTCAAGAGAAAATAATTTAGTGTGACACATGATCTTTTGAATTTTTTTAATTTTGATGTTGTCTGTCACTGGAAGTATGATCCATGTGACACCATTAAATCAATGATTGTGGCCAATAGGAATGTTGCAAGTAGAATTCAACATCAAAGTAATCCCTTTCTTGAAAACTTGAGAAACAAGGATTCTTGGGATGAGGTCAAAATAGCAATGGAGAAAAGTGTTTCCGAGAATAGTATTTCTTTTGAACAATTGTTAGTAGAAATTATAGCATTGCATTGAAAGAAAATCAAGAGGTACACCAATTTTTATGAAAAAAGTGATAAACCATCTAGTAGAGTAAAAATGCCAGATTCTCTAGATAAGGAATTTACAGCTAAAAATTGGTCATGATAAAAAATTACTACCTTTTAGTCTATGAGGAAGGAGCTAGGTGATCCAAGAGCTCTTGTAGAGTATGGAGATAATGAAGAAGATTGTGAGTTTAGAAAATTGTGGAATATAGAACATCCTGATGAACATGAAGATCAAGAAACTGATGATGAATCAAATGATGATAGGGAAGAGAAAATCCATGTCAATTTCAAACTTGGTTTAAGTGAGGCCACAAAAGAAGCATATACTTCAAGAGCAGCCATAGCTTAAAAAATGGGTTATGAAGGTGGTCCTTTAGGGTCCCAAGGATAAGGCCCTTGGATGGTAATAGATGTAGAGCACAAAAACTAGTTGATAAATCTAGCCTTGGAGCTAAAAAAGTAGACCAAGGGCATAAAAGTATAGATGAAATAATTCAATTTGTTAGAGATTCAAATCCTCATCCTCATGGTCAGATACAATCACAACTAGGACATTCCCATGGTGGAGATCTTAGTGCAAATGCCACTACCACTGGTGACGATGGTATGGGTAGTAGTACCGTAGTGTTCAACATGTGCTACAAAAACAAATTACACACAAGAGGACAACAATGCAAGATACCACACAAACACTAGGTGATCAAGGAATACAAAAGAGGCAAAGGATTTTGACAGGTCCAAGCCACACTACCAGTGAATCCACCACAAAGGAGTCATTTCCAAGAACTCCCCCACTACTAGTTAGTGTGGATATGAAATCATTAGCAACAACAAATACTCTTATTCATTCGCCATTCAAGCATTCCATTGTTCTTGCATCCCTAGGTTTTGATTACATTGAAGAGTTTAAAAAGAAATCAAACTTGTATAAAAATAAAAGAAGCAACTAATGGAGAGTGTGTCTATTGTAACTTAAGAACCTGCAACAACAATGGTATTACCCACATTTGACACAAATAAAGAACTCATGGAGTACATAATTGTTGTTCCCATGATAAAAAATAAACCAATAAATTAGATGGATCAATCTAAATTCCAGGTGAGCATTTTACAATTGGTTTTTTTTGGACTCAAAAATACTGACAAAATTAATATATCAAAGAAGAACAATGAATCAATGTACACATCATTGCTAAGGAAATATAGAGAGAAAAAAAGGTTGTAGACTCAAATAGAAAATTTTCAAGCAGACCTAGAAAATGAGAAAGCAAAGAGGAAAGTAATAGATAACAAGAGCAATGAATTAGAAAAAAGAATAAAAAAATATGCCTCTACATCAACAAGAAAAGAGGATAAACAAAATGAGAGAGAAGTGAATGAACTAAAGCAAAGGTTAGATGAGAGCAACAAGAAATATGATGAGGAAAAATCCACTTTAGAAAAATTAGGACAAAGCATTGGGAAAGGAAATGCACATTGGGAACAAAAAATGGACAAAGAGAGAAAAAGAAATGAAAGATTGGAGGTAGCGCTAATGGAAGCAAAAAATGAAATTAACTCTTTTCAAAATAAGTTATCTACATTTTGTAGAGAAACAATGAGGTATATGAAACAAAAAATCTAGGATGAAATAATGCAAATGATTGATCATTTGTGTGACATGTTTCAATTGATTGATGCTATCAGACTACATTATAAGAAGCTCAAAAAATATTTAGTGGACAACAAAAATGTGTTGGCATTAGAGAAATCTACAAATCAAGTTCCACAGATAGTCTACAAATCCAGTGACAATGATTTGAAATCAAATGGGATTAATAATCGGCTTTCTACCTAAATGATGTTGTCATCTATCATTGAAAAGTATTTGAGAATGCGTGAAACAAAGGAATATGTGAACCTGGATGCAAACAAGATGAAGAAGCTAGATGAAATGGTAAGGAACTTAATAGAGCTTGGTTTTCCAGAGGCTTTTGACACAAATGAGTGATTCATTGGAAAGGATGATTTCAAAAAGAAGATGGAGGGTGCAAGGAAGATTGATTTGGACTAGTTTCCTTAGAACCTAGATGTGGTGAACTATTTAGATTCCATCAAACCATTAATAACCTTGAATGCAAATTTGACTAAAAAATTCAAGATAGGTTCCAATTTCAATCATGAATTGATAACAAATCTTCAAGTCAAACAACATTAGTTAGAACAAATGACAATTCCACCACCTAAATAGTTGAAGTTGCTATAAAAAGTGATATAGTGATTTGATATTTGATAATATGAGTTTCCAAGTTCCAACTCAGCTCTTTGTAGAGTTGTCTTTGAGAAAGATTTTGTATTTCCAATGCCTCTATGTATTCCTTCATGTGAAAATCAATAAAAAAAATTTAAATTTAGTAACGTGTTGATGTTCAATTGTCTATATTGTTTATTTTATCATTTGAAGAAAAAGTCTAGTTTCAACTACTAGATACACATTAAATGATTGTTGATGTTCATTGTTGTATATGCTACTATTGTTCATATGTTATTAAGCATTAAGTTGAGTGAAGAATCATTGAGTACATGTTTAATTTTTAACACAATTAAAATATGAAATTATTAATAATATGTTAATTTAGCCATACAAACCTATGATTCCATCAAAGAATTTAAATTATTTATTTGAGTTAAAGAAGAGAAAAAATCATGCATTCAACCAAAACAATTGAAGACCGATAGAAGGTTCCTTGGTCATTTTATTAATAATTCATATGACAAAATATAGGAGAGAATTTGTTCTAGAATACACATTTTCTCATTCAAATTCCATCACTACTATAAAACCATTATGCCTATTACAAAATTGAATTCATACCTAAGACTCAACACTAACTCTATTTCTTTGTGCTTGAATTACAAAATTCTCTTATATGAGTTCAAAAGCTCTTTCAACCAAAGACCCATGCAATTGGCGTTGAATTCCCCTTTATAAGAACAAGGGAGTAAACAAGATTTAGACCAAATTATACATTTAGTCACATTTACATTTGACATACATTTCAATTTCAATTTCAAAACATCCCCAAAGGTAGTTACATTTGCATTTCCAAATATGACGGAGAATTTCATATGAGACAAAAACCATTTCCATTTGTTGGTGAAGATTCTCCCACCTTCCAAAAGGCTCCTTTAGTTGGTGCAAAGTAATATTTTCCATGAGAAAACATTGTAGTCCACATGCTTTAAAAACTTGTATAAGAAAAGCATAAAGTGAAAGTGAGAAAAAACCAAAGTAATTCCATATCTATAATCCTTGTCACTACATTTGAAACTAAGAAAGTGAAATATTTGAACATTGATATATCCAAGGCCTAATCTATACCTGTTCCATTCCATGTATTGCACTTCCCTATTGAACTTTGTTATTTCAGACCACCAACCAAAATTGATGTCACTGACTCCCACTTGCAACAATTTATATGTTGAATATGTCAATATAGTTGGACTTCGATAATGAAAACTCTTCCTTTGTAGGCCATTCAAATCCCATGATATAGTCTGCCTTTTTTATTGTATGGGCTATACTTGACTGCCACTTGATTTGTGGGTGGGTGCAAAGAGATGGGGGGCCAATTTTTGGCCAAATTTTTTAAAAAAATTTGATAGCTCATAACATGAGCATGTTATAATGTGCTCGCATTATGGCTTGGTGTTCTGAGCCTAAGGCTCAACCACATGGAGCCTATAACACAAGTGTGTTATAACATGCTCACGTTATGAGGGATTAAAAGCAAAAAAAGGAAATCAAATTAATTTTCATTGTGACTATTTTTTGTTGCCCATGGAAAAAATTCTTCTTTTGCATACTCACATTCTGGAGGAGTGAATCTTGCAATTTTTTCATCAAATTGTTGTTGTTTCATTGTCAGGATGCCGCCACATCGGCAAGGAGGTCTAAGAGGTAAGGATTTTTATTTTTTGTTGTGAATTTATTAGTTTTAGGTTGTTTTTGATATTTATTTGTTGAATTTGTAGGAGATGTTAACGAACTTGTAAACCCTCTTCAAAACCCTCCTCAAAATCCTCAACAAGCAGAGCAACAACCACAACAACAATCTCCTCTACCAATCCCTCAACATCTTCTTGGCACTCAACAAACTTTAATGAGTGAAATTGAAAACAATAAAAAACAAATTGAGTAGTTAATCACAAGATTGAATGATCCAAATAGTTCAACCATGGAAAGAAAGACACTTGCAAATTCACTGAAATAAATGTTAAAACATGTAGATTCAATCAACAAACAATTAACTGGTTGGAAAGATAAGAGGTAGGTCTCTAAGAATTTTTACCAAGATAAATTATCATATAACGATGTAAAAGATCTAAAAATTACAAAATTAGATTTGTGCTCATTATTCACTGACCCATGCACAAATGCAAATCTTAGCCTCAATGTGAAGAGGTTTCTTATGCATTGGTGCCACCACCAATAGATTAGGACCTTTTCTTGGGATAGGTGGTACATGGTTTTTGATTACCCACCATGCAACAATTGTGAAGCCTTGCAATATTTCCTAAGGAAACTATACTATGAGTTCATCTTGAACAAAATCCTGAATTATTTTTATATGAGAGACTTCCAAGGGAGAGGTGGGGGGTCAGCTCAAGATAGACCCAATGCACATTAAGATCCTAGGCAGAAAGTGAGACAACCTCTCTCTAGGCCACCTCATAAGCACATCGTTATCCCTTCCATCATGAAGGAGAGTGACGAGGTAGACACTTTTCAAGCCATCAGATCTTTGACCCAAAGTGTCATCCAACATGCTAGGCCTATACTACAATGCCATCAAGGGGAGTCTTCAAGTGGTGGGATTTGATCCCATTTGTGTCAGGCTTGCAGGACAACTTGTTCATATGACCCCACCGATACTCAGGAGGCTTCTACGTCAGATACGTCTGTAGCTATGGAGATGGCGAGGGTAGCTAAAATTTTGAATGAGGCCTATAGCATTGATACTCAGGTAAATGTTAGCATGTTCATTGAATTTAATTTATTAAACTTCAATTTTGAAATGCAATATTAACTTATTTAGTTTTATGATTTTAATAAAATTTCAAGGTCACAGTGTTGATAATGGATACACTAGCCCTACACACACTTATTACTCCATTGCATCTACCGTTGATGTATGTAACTAGTAAACAATTATAAATTTATTACATGTTAATAACATTGTTTTATGAATGGTATTCTAATATGTGATTTTGGATGTTGAATAGGCTAATATTGGAGGTTTCAAGGGAACACCTCCTAGTTCTAGTGGATTTAGACAAACCTACATGCATGTAATAGAACAAAGAGTTTAACTAATGAATTGTACTTAATAGATTTGTGTATTTTATATTCATATTATTGATTACATTGCATTGCACATCTTTCAAACTCAAAGCATTACTTCACATTCCATAACTAATAACTAGATGTTGATAGATGACAACATTTCAACTACAATATAGTTGTTTAGAAAGTCAACATAAGCAGTGATGCAATTACTTCACATAGGATAAATAAAAATTAGGAGCAGCTTCCAATTACATTTTCTTGTCATGGCATTCCATGAGACCACTTTTTACTGAGGAATCTTTTCAAAAATTTCACTACCTTTTCTATGTTATGGATGCTTGGAAGAAATATATGAAAGAATAATAGTAAGAAATAACATAGACAAGGAAATGGGTTGTTTAAAAAATGCTTCAAATAAGTGTGGTCTCATGGTGATGGAATGCCATTACATCACCATGACACCACATTTCTCTGAGGTATTTTTTCAAATAGCTCACTACTTGAAGAATAGAAACCAACCCTTTAGCCAAAATTCCCCTCCAAATTCTTTTCAAGGTCCTCATCCTCAATTTACAAACCCATGGAACCTTCCACCTTTCATTCCACTTGTTCATGTCCCCACCCATCCCTCTTCATGTCATGACCACCCTCCATCTCATAACTAAGACCACACTATACCATCCACCCCATCCCAACATAATACCATACAGAAGGCAATGAACTATTTGAAAAAATGCCTCAAAGAAATGTGGTCTTATGGTGATGGAATGCCATGACACATTTGTTTGTAATGAAATTCCATCACCATAAGAACCCATTTCTTTGAGGAATTTTTTCAAATAGTTCACCACCTTTTTGCTATGGGTAAAAGCCTAAACTAGGTGCTTTCAACAAGCTATGGATAGGGAAAATAGTAAGCATGATAGTCAGAAATATATAGTTTAATAAGTACTCAAGATTTTGTTCATTATCTCATACATTATAAGCCATGACGTGGATCACTATTATTAGGATTTAGGTGCCATCAACCTTGTAATCCTTTAATAAATTATTCTCCTAAAGTGTTTTCAACATTTACCCATAAGAGGTGAAACCGTTTAACCAATAGTGGTGAAAGAGACAATGTAAATATAGTGTTACCGTTACCGTTTGTCATTTAGGAAAAGGATAAAATAGCTAGGCATTCCACTTGGAATCTTCTAGAATGAGGTTTTTAGGATTTTTTAAGAGCATCTATGACATGTATGACAGTTCTTATAAGATGTTATGACAGTATGATAGATTCCTAAGACAAAATATGCTATCTTTGACCCTAGGTGCTCATGCATAAGTTATGCCTTATGGCAGCTGTAAGAGCATCTGTAAGAGGATATTTTTAGGATGTCATGATCATTTCATGAAGGGAGGCATGGGTTTTTATAGGTGGTATTGCTGCCTATTTTTTGGTGAAACCATGGTGGTTTTCATCCTCACAAATCTCTTTAAATAGGGGCCTTGAGCTAGAGTTATTCAATTTAGTTTTGCAGGTTTGCAAGGTAACAAGGTGCTGCAGGATTTTATAGGGATGATAAGAGAAGTCTATTGCTGCATATAATATTTCATAATATTAGTAATATACTTGCTTCTCTTTCAGTGGTGGAGTTTTTTTTCCTTTGGGGTTTCTCCACGTAAATCTATTGTTGCATGTGTTATGATTCTTCTATCTCTCTCTCTCATTATTTCTTCACACTAAGGCTAAAGGTTAATCTACATATTTCATATCTATATTCACCTATTTAAGTTCATATTGCAAGCTTTCTTCACCTTGATAATCAACAACTATTGTAGTTTTCATGATTGAATAATTTGTTGTTTTATTTTCAAATGTTGCAAGCAGATACACCTCTGAATGCCCATAGGGAAATGGAGCTCAATTTTTCATCTGCTATAGACTCCTTGATGTCTTTCATAGGGGAGGTATGAGGTAGATTACTAAATTTCAATTTACATTTTTTGGTATAGCTATTAGTAAAAAATCAAGCCATTATTAATTTGTAGTTTAATTTCTCTTTGGATGGTTTCTATAGGGATTCAACATGCCTCAACATGGGCATTTGAATATTGTAACAGATAAGACTTTACCAATAACTAAACCCTGGGAGGAGCACCAAGAGCACTCCTTGACCTTAGAATAAATGAGTGACAGACCTATCACCATCCGATTAACAAGCAAAGGCCAAGAGTTTATTTTGAGAGCATGAAGAGTAATGAATTTTGATTCCAGAGCCCTTTGTTATATGCCTATATGGCATTTTTGTACATATTTTATATTGGATACATTTGACATCGTATGCCTATATGGCATTGTCGTAAGCCTATATGGCTATTTTGTATATAGTTTATACTTATATTGACATATATTGGTGTATGCCTACATGGTTATTTGGTTAATACAAATCTTTTTTATTGATGGTGTCCATATTTGCATTATAAATCCATGGTTTAATAGGTATGAGTTACGTGTACTCAAGTGTATACTTTACAACTTACATGTATACTTTGTGACTTACATGTTTTCATGTGTATACCTTGTATTCATGCATATACTTTGTATTAATTTTTGTATACTATGTATTTGTGTGTATACTTCAAGGCTTACGTGTTTTTGAGTACTTTTGCTTCCCTTATTCACATGTATGCTTGACTTATTCACTTGTACACTTATTAATTGGTTAGCCCTAGCATTGATCATTGTTGTCCTACATGGTTTGTCTTGAATATTTATTGATTGATGCTAAAACAACTTTATTAGTTGACGCTAAACAGATTCAATATTTCTTGGAATACTAGTAGAGTTATAAATTTCAAAATTGCACAAATTGAAAAGAAAAGATTAACTGTAAATAAATGCACTAATTATTGACTTGATAATTGATTAAGAATGAGTATAATATATATCAAGAGATGATCCTTCTAGAATAGCAATTTACAAATAGAAAATAGGCAAAGCATTCCCAATACTTTGAAAGCAATAATCCACCCAAAATTGCAATGGGAGAGAAGACTTATTTAAGATCCTTGAGCAATGTATTTCCTAATTCTCTCTTCTTACATATCTCAATTCAGTTTAATATAAAGAGTTCCATGAAATGCTTTATCTAAAATCAAAAACACGTTTTCAATTGGTATTCCATGAGATGTTTCATAAAAAATATTCTAGTATATTTAATATTTTGATTGGAACAACTCAATTAATCAAAGGTTACATAATCTTCACAACACTTACAAAACATAATATTCATAGTAAATGATTAATACTTAACTTCTTGACACATTATCATACAAAAATTTATCTTGAATAGTCTTTAAAAATTTTCATAGCATAATCCTCCTAGTACAGAATGAATTATTATGTTCTTGATCCAACACCATATAAACATGTCAACCCTTAAGGGATTGAGTCAGTTGAATGTAGCTCAAAGCAATTCTGTGTGTTTGAGTGTGAAAGAGGACCATTCCTAGTGTAAATTTACCCATACAGATGTGTTGGAATATTTTTTTGGTCACACAGGTTGCAGAATGAAATTTGCACCACTTTGCAACTTTACACTACTTGCATTTGACACTTTTTCCATCAAGTGAAAACTAGACACCACGGGAAAATGAATTTGAGATAACGAAAACTAAGAGAGGTTATTATAGAGGGGACCAACATGATCCCTTAGTCTCAGACAAAGAGTTTTTAAGCATCATGGTTTCCAAGTAATATCCCATCAAAGATTATTTCCCTTTTGCACTATGGACCCTTAAGGGATCAAGCTGGTTGAATGTAACTCGAAGTAATTTTTCATTTTTGAGTGTGAAAGAGGACCATGCCTAGCATAAAAATACCCATCCAGATGGTTTGTAGCATTCTATTTAGTCACATGAGTTTCAGAATAAAAGTTGCACCACTTTGCAACTTTACACTGCTCGTATTTGACACTTTTTCCATCAAGTGAAAACTGGACACCATAGGAAAATGACTTTGAGATAGCAAAAAATGAGAGAGGTTATTATAGAGGGGCCCAACATGATCCTATAGGCTCAAAAAAAGAGTTCATAAGAATAATGATTTTCAAGTAATATCCCATCAAATATTGCTTCCCTTTTGCACTTTGGACCCTTAAGGGATCGAGCTGGTTGAACGTAGCTCAAAGTGATTCTACATGTTTGGGTGTGAAAGAGGACCATGCCTAGTATAAAATTACCCATTTGGACACACTAGAATAGTCCATTTGTTCACACAAGTTGTAGAATGAAAGTTGTATCACTTTGCAACTTTGCACTACTTGCATTTGACACTTTTTCCATCAAGTAAAAATTGGACACCATGGGAAAACGACTCCAAGATAACAAAAAATGAGAGGGTTATTCTATAGGGGCCCAACGCAATCCCATAGGCTCAAATAGAGAGCTCATAAGCATCACAGTTTCTGAGTAATAGCCCATCAAAGATTGCTGCCCTTTTGCACTTTGGACCCTTAAGGGATCAAATCAGTTGAACGTAGCTCAAAGTGATTCCACATGTTTGGGTGTGAAAGAGGACCATTCCTAGTGTAAAAATACCCATCCGGACATGTTGGAATAGTTTTTTTGGTCACACGAGTTGCAAAATGAAAGTTGCACCACTTTGCATCTTTACATTACTTGCATTTAGCACTTTTTCCATCAAGTGAAAATTGGACATCACAAGAAAACGACTCTGAGATAACAAAAAGTGAGAGAGGTTATTGTAGAGAGGCCCAACATGATCTTGTAGACTCAAACAGATAGTTTGTAAGAATTGAGGTTTCCAAGTAATAGCCCATCAAATATTGTTGCACTTTTTTACTTTGGACCCTTAAGGGATCAAGCCAGTTGAACGTAAGTCAGAGTGACTCCGCATGTTTGGGTGAAAAAGAGGGCCATGCATAGAGTAAATGTACCCATGTAGATGTGTTGGAACAATCTTTTTGGTCACACAAGTTTCAGAATGAAAGTTGCACCACTTTGCAACTTTACACTACTTACAATTGACAGTTTTTCCATCAAGTCAAAATTGGACACCATGGAAAAATGACTCCGAGATAAAAAGAAACTAAGAGAGGTTATTGTAGAGGTGCCCTGCGTGATCCCAATGCCTTAAATGGAATTCCTATAACTAACATGGTATCTAGGTAATAGGCCATCAAAGATTTCTTCCCTTTTGCAATTTGGACTGTTAAGGGATTACGTTGCATAAATTACAAATGTTTGAGGGAAACAATAAATTTCAAAATTTGATTAAATCTCATTAAATTTTTTTGTTTCAATAGACTATATTCTATATTGATATTGATATATAATCATTAGGTTGATTTTTTTTAATAAATGAAGTTATTATAATAAGTTAGTCAATTGGTGCTAGTTATAATAGGGAGAGAATAAAAGAAGAAAATTGATTAGTAACCATCAATGGTTATTACACTCACTATATTAATAATATGATTATAATAAAATGAGATTTATTTAGCTATCCTAATTCTTTTGTTTGTGCTACAATTGTTTAGTGTGCTTCATACACTGTTCTGAAACCCAAGTTCTTGTACTTGTAGGCATAATGCCTTAGGTACTCCATTCTCATAGATCTTTTACAATGTCACTCATATATTTGAGATTCTCTTATAATTTACACATCATAGATACTCATGATGAGGTTAACTTCAAATGAATAACTTGAGATTCCCTCACTAAGCTTCACACGCTCTTTTATAATGGCTTCAAATCAAAATTGAGATTTGTCAAGATCATCAAAATAAGGATGTTGCATTGCTTTTTTGGTTGAGATTCTCTTGGATGGCTAATAAATCAACATTTTATACAAGGAGACACCAATCATTTTTTAGTAGTTTACTTACAAATAGGAAAAGTAAAAGAAGAAAAATAAAGAGCATACAAAATGGAAATGTAATGAAAATAGATGGAAGACACTTATAAACAACAAATCCACGCCATTTGGTTCCAAGTCAGGAACAACAAGGAATAAATCTCAATGCTTCCATTGATGATAGGCATGTCAGTCTCTCAACTTAGTCACTCTTGGCCATACATCTTCATTGGGAGTTCCAAGATACCTATTGCACACAAAACCTCTCATGAATAGAATAACTTGAAATTTGAGATGCTCTTATAATGTCTACATCATAGGTTCTCATGATAAGGTTAAATTCAAATGAATAACTTGAAATTCACTCACTAAGCTTCACAAACACTTTTATAATGGCTTAAAATCATAATTGAGATTTGTCAAGATCATCAAAATAAGGATGTTGCATTACTTTTTTGGCTAAGATTCTCTTGGATGGCTCATAAATCAGCATTTTCTACAAGGGGACACCAATCACTTTTTAGTAGGTTACTTACAAATAGGAAAATTAAAAGAAGATGATATGAAAATTATATGATAGCATTAGCATCATACAAATTAATGTGCATAAAAGTATAAATTAATAAGAGCCAATGTGCATACTTACAAATTAATCCAATGAACCCTCCAAGTCTGCTATACTCTTTATTGTGTCAAGTATTGCCTCATGGTCAGACTCAGACCTTCCACAAGGTCTTTTAAAAATTTCTACCCACATATTTGTTTAAAAAAACATTGGATTCCATGACAAGGTTCGAGTAATGAATAATCTTGTGATGCGTGTCAAAGTCTTGAAACAACCAATATTTATCACTTTTATGTGGGTACCTTCTAAGCCACGTTCTAGTAACAACAACTAAGCGTGTAGGGTATTCGACATTTTTTCCATCTATAACTGGGGCCTCCAATTTCCTTTTTGTCTCAACACAATGACACAAGTAATAGTCCATTCCCTCTTTGTTTTATTCATCTACAATAACTGCATAAACATGCCCCGCATTGATATGTGCAACAAATCTCTTGAAATTAGTCAACATTACAAATACACTACAAAGTAAGATAACAATAGGAATTTCAAAAACTAAGCAAGTAGATATATCACTGGGTTGAACTAGATCTGATATGTGGTCAAATTCGACTAATGAATCTATCTGTGTTAGTTCCATTATTGTCAGAGGACGATACATGTGAATTCGTCTAAGATAACTTAAAGACCATTTCTCAACCCACTCCTTTGACTCACAATCATCCCATGTTTGCATTGTACATGAACAAAAGCATGCCATCTTCTATGTATTGATACTCCATAAACTTGCAACTGAGCTAAGGAAAGAGTTTAGCTCTCTCGACCCTGTTAGAGTACAACAATCCTCATATGGTGCAATGTTAGTATCATCCATCAACAAAAAATTCTATGAACTGACGATGTACCTTCATTACCTAAACCCATCAAAGAATTACACCACTCAATGATCGATTTTACATCTATCAACTTTGCATTGTCTTTATACTTTAACTCTTCTTGTGCTAATGCTCTTTTCACACATGCTCCTACACCATCATGTTCCCCGTTTCCATGCTTGGCCTCACAAAATTTCCACATATTTTGAACACCTATAATGACATGCATCTTGCACAACCAACAGAACATGCATGAGTTCTTGAACTGTGTTGCACAGTTATCCCACCATATTATATGTCAACCGTATGTTATGCCCCTTTGAGCCAAATCACTATAGAACATCTGGAAGAAATATTGCATGAACTATGGAGAATGTGTGTGATCATTACTAATATAAAAGTGGTACTCCCTCATTACCTTCCTTTGGTCCTCTATACTATCAGATGCATGAATGAATGTTATGTGCACAAATATCAAAACCTGTGTGGAGTTGTAATATTGTGACTACACCTCATGCTATGGATATAGAGTGTATTTCTCTACAAATTTGACCATTGAAACTATGTTTTCAACTAGAAAGGTGTCCTTGCATAACTTGAATTGTGTGTCCATCCATCGAGCTCTATGGGTATGCCTTGCATACTCATACACTATATTTACATGAAACATGGACATAAACTAATACATTGAAATATTTTGAATAACAAAATCACACATTTTTGCTTGATTGCCATCTTTTGTAGCGTATTCCACTATTTTATAATTCCCAAAATCTACTAGTTTCTATCCCACCTCATCTATGCTTTCCATATGTTGACATACTAGCATACACTACAAGCCACCACAATGCTGACATGAACTATCCAAGCATAGTTTCCTATAGAATATTTGGACATCCTCTATTTCACATAAATTTTTTGATAAGAAATCTCTTGAATATTTTGGTGGGGCTTGTATACCACAATCCTACAAAACATTGTTAGTATTCAAATCTAAACATATAGAATGATAATCATCATAATGGTTAGAGAATTCAATATGTAGTCTACAACAACAAGTAGTGTGTGTGATTTATCTTGACATAAAAAGGTTTAATCATTTCAAAATATCTTTGAAAAAACTAATTTGAGGATAATATTGTTGAAATTTACAAAAAAAAGGGTTTGAGTTGTATCCAAAAAATGCTTTGGATGTGGCTCACGGTTCTGACTACCAATTCTCCTTCTTACCACATCCATTTGATTCAAATATGGACTTGTGTTATTCTTCCAATACTCTTCAATTAGTTTTATCAATGCTTCAACAACTTTTTATCTTTTCATGGCAGTCTCCCCAAGAATGCCCATAATTCATTTGATTCGATTCCCTCAATTCTTTGCCACCTTTCAACAGGTCTTCATAAAGTTTTTCTATTAATTATCATTTGTTCACTCGTCTTTCTAATGAGACGAGCTCCCTTTGTTTGAATACTTACCAAAGCTGATGCAATTACATGTTGGGTGACATTACTATCATTTGAGTGTGAGGTCTTACCAACACTTTCATAAGCATCCATTAGATTCTTCACAATAGTGTTTTCACTTGAAGCATTCAATGTTCTCAACCCAAGAGTCTTCATGATGTTTCTATGCTTTATACCCTACATCATTTCAACAAATAGTTGACATCTTACAGTCTCATTTAGCCTTTCAAAGAATGATTTCCAAATCTTATCAACATATCTTCTACAAGTGTGTGTTGGAATCTCACCCTCCGTGTGCTAAAAAATATCCTCATTAATATTAATCAAATACTTTAGCTTTCTACACAAAATTCTAGGTGGTGTTCTCCTAGGTACATATTCAACATTAGGAATTTCATCAATATTTAAGTGAGGTGGGGTAGATTGCATACCTTCGATCGAGGGTGGAATAGATGACATACCTTGAGGTTGACATGGGGATGATGGTGTACCTTCTTTGTCAAATCTGAGTGTACTCTCAACTTCAGGTGTGGTGGATGGTGTCCCTTCATATTCACTTGTAGTAGATGGTGTCATTCCATATTCACTTGCGGTAGATGGTGTCCCTCCATATTCACTTGTGCTTAATGGTGTCCCTTCATATTCAATTGTAGTAGAGGGTGTATCTCCAACTATCGTATCTAAATATTTCTTAGCATGATGCTTTCGCATTCATGCCCTTTGTTCCCCCAATGCCTTTTCTCTTTTTGATGGTTGAGGTTCCTCTTCAATTGGCTTGTTTTTGTCAATTGTATCCAATTTCTTCTTCTCATGATTTTTCCTCACCCGTTCTCTCTCCTTTCCTTTATTGGTTTCATACTCTTCGTCTGTTAGTTTATTCCATGTTCATTTCCTCGGAATGGTAGATAATTTTACCTATGGCATGGTAATGATACAAATATTAGTTCCTAAAAAATGAATCCATACAAATAAATGAAATATATGTCATTCAAGGCTTCATAAAAAATACTTACAATCATCCTGTAGAAGAGTATTTCTAGCATATACAAAGGTAACATGAATTTTTCTGATGGAATACATTAAAGGAATGTGGTAATGTGGCATGCCATGATTGCAAGATAGGCTCAAAATGGAAGCATGGACAAGGCATGTGAATTCAAATTCCTTGTCAAAAATTTGAAATTCCTTGTCCATGCTTCCATTTTGAGCCTATTTTGCAATCATGGCATGCCACATTACCACATTTCTTTAAGGTATTCCATTAGAAAAATCATGTGAGCTTTGGCAAGCTAATGAGCTCACTAGCTTTCCAATGCGGTAGGGTTGACAAGGTAGGGGCAGCGTATGACTCATAGAAATGGGGACTCACGGTGATTTATGACTCATAGAAATGGGGAATCATCGCGAATCCCCATTTCTATGAGTCATACGCTGCCCCTACCTTGTCAACCCTACCGCATTGGCAAGCTAGTGGAGCATTGGAAAGCTTGTGTCAAGCTTATCAATGCTCCAATAGCTTGCCAATGTGGTAGGGTTGACAAGCTAGGGGTAGTGTATGCCTCATAGAAAAGGGGTCTCACTATGATGTTGTCTCACAGTGATACCCCATTTCTATGAGGCATACGCTGCCCCTACTGTGTCAACCCTACCACATTTGAAAGCTAGTGGAGCATTGGAAATATAGTGAGCTCACTAGCATTCCAATGCGGCAGTGTTGAAAAGGTAGGGGTAGCATATGCCTCATAGAAATGGGGTCTCATAGTGATACCCCATTTCTATGAGGCATACGATGCCCCTACCTTGTCAACCTTACCACATTTGAAAGCTAGTGGAGCATTGGAAATCTAGTGAGCTCACTAGCATGCCAATGTGGTAGGGTTGAAAAGGTAGGGGCATCATATTCCTCATAGAAATGGGACTCGCGATGACCGTGAGACCCAATTTATATGAGGCATATGTTGCCACTACCTTGTCAACCCTACCGAATTGGCAAGCTAGTGAGGTCACTAGCTTGTCAATCCTACCACATTTTTCATACATTTATATGAAAACATTATTGTCAAAAAATTAAAATTCCTTTTCCATGCTTCCATTTTGAGCCATGATTGAAAGATAGGTTGCACCTTTCCCCTTGTTTCTAACTTAGCCTTGGATAAAGAGTCTTGAAACAGTGGAGAGAAGGGTTAGAATCCCTTGTAGGTAGACTAATCAAGGAAAAATTTAAAATATATCACAACATAAGTGATGAGGTAAGTTTAGTGATGAGGTAAATTTAGAAATAGAGATGAAAACCAAAATAGATTCAAATATCTACCAATGTGGGAGGAGTATATTCCAATTTTTTAGAGACATGTATGGAAAATTTGGTAGAATAGACAAGGCAATCAATTGCTTGGTATAACTGTTTGACAAAATACCTCAATGAGATATGTCCTTGTGGACTATAATGATTGTAGGGTATGCACAAAATATATTTATTGAAAAGTATTTAGAAAATTTCAAGCATATGAAAATTGTAGGTGTAAAACCAAATTCAACAACATTTTCCAACATCCCCCACACCTATACCAAAATGAAAGCTTTGAAGAGTGGTATGCACATCCATGGTAAAGGATTGAGAAATGATGTATTATTTTACTTCCTTATAACTTATGTCATATATATGTGTACAAAAAATATGGAAGCATACACAAGGTAAGTCAATTTTTTAACAAAATGCCTCAAAGAGATGTGGTTTAAAAATGCAATTGGAAAGTGTAAAGAATTGTGTAATTTAAAATTTCATTGACAAGCTAAGGTTATAATGACAAAAAACCAATGATCAACATGGAATATTGAAAATAAAAAAAATGAAAGCAAGCCATAATATAATGAAAAAAAATGTGTAAAGACTTCACATACCTAAAAAACCAGAGTTTCAAATGGAGGAGTTCTACCCCATTATGTAGCCTTTGCTTATTCTTTCTTGAAAATCCTCAACAATTTGACTTTTTCAAAAGCTTGTTCCCCTCCAAACTTCAATTGTATATCACTCTTGAATGGAATTCAAACTTGAATTGATATTATATGTATTTCAATGTGAAAACTCTACTATTTCATACAAAGGTGGTGGAATGTGAAAAACATTCATGTACACTTCACAACATCATCAAAGAGCTATTTTTTGTTAGAGCACACATAGAACCAAGAGAATATGTAGAATGTGGGCCTTGATATCATAGATATATTGATATTCTTACCATTTTTAGAGCAAGACAAAATGTGTTCATGTTATAACATAAGCACATTATGTCTTGTAAAAAAATGACCATATCTATACTACTTCAAAACACGTTCGTGTTATGAGAAAGTTTATTTTTTATAGGTTTATTTTCTCTCCCTTTCTCTCCACCCTCTACCCTCAACCCACAACCCTTAATCCCTCTACCCTTAAACCCTCTACCCTCTACTTTCAACCCTAAACCTAAAAATCTATACCCTCAAACCCTAAACCCTCTACCCTAAACCATAAACCCTTAAACACTCTACCCTAAACCCTCAACCCTCATAACTCAACCTTATACCCTCAACCCTATAGTTCCTCAACCATATACCTTCAATTATCAACCATCTACCCTCTACCCTCTATATCTCTCCCACTCCCTCCCTCTCTCTCTCTCTCCCTAAATTTTCCCCCTCCTACCCCCTCTCCCTCTCTCAAGTCTCTCTCTCACTCACTCCTCCTCCTTCTATCTCTCCCCCACCCTTAACCCTCCTCTACCTCTACCCTTAACCCTCTACCTCTACCCTCTACCCTCTACCCTTAACACTTAAATCATGCACCCTCTACCCTTAAGCCCTTAAACCCTCTACCCTCTATCTCTCTCCCACTCCATCCCCCTCTCTCTCAAGTCTCTCCCTCTTGCCTCCTCTCCCTCTCTCAAATCTATCTCTCTCACTCACTCAATCCTTCTATCTCTCTACCTCTTAACCCTACCTTAAAACTTAACTTTCTACTCCTACCATTAAACTCTTTAAATCATCTACCATCTACCCTCTATCTCTCCCACCTCCATCTCTCTCTCAAGTCTCTCCCTCCTACCCCCTCTCCCTCTCAAGTCTCTCTCTCCCTCTCTCACTCACTCCTATCTCTCTCCCCTCTACCCCTCTCTACCCTTAACCTCTAACCTCTACCCTCTTTAACACTTAAATCCCCTACCCCTATCTCTCTCCCCCTCCCTCCCTCTTTCTCTCTCTCAAGTCTCTCCCTCCTACCCCCTCTCCCTCTCTCATGTATCTCTCTCTCACTCACTCATTCCTATCTCTCTCATCTCTACCATTAACACTTAAATCCTATACCCTATACCCTTAAACCCTTAAACCCTCTACCCTCTACCCTCTATCTCTCTCCCACTCCCTCCCTCTCTCTCTCTCTGAAGTCTCTCCCTCCTAACCCCTCTCCCTCTACACTTAACACTTAAATCATCTATCCTCTACCCTCAACCATAAACCCTAAATGCTTAAACCTTCTACCCTCTACCCTCAACCCACAATCCTTAATCCATTTACCCTTAAACCCTCAACCACATACCCTCAACCCTAAACCCTAAAACCCCTAAACCCTCTACCCTTAACCCTAAACCCTAAACCCTAAACCCTTAAACTCTAAACCCTTAAACCTTCTATCCTCCACCCTCAACCTTAATCCCTCAACCCTATACCCTAAAACATCAACCCTATAGGTCCTCAATCCTATACCCGCAATTCTCAACCCTCTACCCTCTACCCTCTATAACTCTCCCACTCCCTCCCTCCCTCTCTCTAACAATTATCTCCCTCCTACCCCATCTCCCTCTCTCAAGTCTCTCCCTCCCTACATTGGACCCTCAACCCTCATATGTATTTGTTCCTCCCTCCTCTTCTCTCCTTCTATCTATCTCACTTATCCCTCCATATCTCCCTCCATCCATCCATCCCTCTCTACCCTAATCCATAAATTGTGTACCCTCAACCCTTAAAACCTTAAACCCTCTACCCTCAACCCAAGACCATCTACCATCTACCCTCAACCCTAATCCCTCAACCCTAATACTTGAAACCCTACCTCTACCCTCAACCCTAAATGCACAACCATGAACCCTTAAACCCTAAACCCTTAAACCTTCTACCATCTACCCTCAACCCTCATCACTAAACCCTATACCCTCAACCCAATACCCTAAACCATCAACCATATAATTCCTCAACCCTATACCCTCAATACTCAACCCTCTACCATCTAACCTCTATATTTCTCCCACTCCCTCCCTCTCTCTCTCTCTCTCTCTCAATTCTATCCCTCCTACCCCTATCCCTCTCTCAAGTCTCTCTCTCTCTCTCCCCCCAATACCCTCTACCCTCAACCCTAATCCCTCAACCCTTAAACCCTTAAACCCACTTAGTAAACTCTATCCTAATCCCTCAAGCCTCTTGACCCTTAATCCCTCAACCCTCAACCCACAAACCTTAAACCATAATTCCTAAACCTGTATACCCTCTACCATATACATTGGAACCTCAACCCTCATATATATTTTTCCATCCCTCATCTTCTCTACTTCTCTCTATCTCACTTATCCCTCCATCCATCCCTCCCTCTCTACCCTAATCCCTCAATCGTATACCCTCAACCCTAAACCCTATACCCTCAACCCTCAACCCTTAAACCCTAAACCATTAAACCCTCTACCCTCAAACCTAATCCCTCAACCATTAAAACCTTAAACCCAAGTAAACTCTCTACCCTAATACCTCAACCCTCAACCCTCATCCCTTAAACCCTAATCCCTCAACCCTTATACCCTATACCCTATACATTAGAACCTCAACTCTCATATATATTTGTCCATCCCATCTCTTCTCTCCTTCTCTATATCTCACTTATACCTCCATATCTCCCTCCATCCATCCCTCCATGTCTTCGCTAATCCCTCAACCGTATACCCTTAACACTTAAACCCTTAAAAACTCAACCCTAAAACCTATACCCTAAACCCCTAACCCTTAAACCCTTAAAAAAAATTAAACTCTCTACCCTAATCCCTCAACCCTCAACCCTCAACCCTTAAACTCTACTCACTCAACCCCTATACCCTATACCCTATAAATTGGACACTTAACCATAATCCCCCAAGCCTATACCATCAATCCTCTACCCTCAACCTTAAACCCTAAACCCTTAACCCTTAAACCCTAAACCATCAAACCCTAAACCCTCAAACCCTCTACCCTATACATTAAACCCTAAACCATCAATTCTCAACCCTCAACCCTTAATCCATCAATCCTCAACCCTAAAACCCTAAATCCTCAACCCCAATACCCTCTACCCTATACATTAGACCCTCAACCCTAATCCCTCAACCCTATACCCTCAACCGAATACCCTAATCCCCCAACCCTATAGGTCCAAAACCCTATACCCTCAATTCTCAACCCTCTACCCTATACATTAGATCTTCAACCCTCATAAATCTTTCTCCCTCCCCCCTCTTCTCTCCTTTCCTCTATCTCACTTATCACTCCATCTCTCCCTCCCTCCATCCCTCCCTCTCTACTCTAATCCCTCAAACATATACCATCAACACTTAAACCATTAAACACTCAACCCTAAACCATAATCCCTCAACCCTCAACCATTAAACCCTAAACCCTCTACCATAATCCCTCAACCCTTGAGCCCTTAAACACACTTAGTAAACTCTCTACCCTAATCCCTCAACCCTCTTGACCCTTAATCCCTCTACCCTCAACCCTCAACCCTTAAACCCTTAATACCTCAACCCTTGACCCTCAACCCTTAAACCCTAATCCCTCAACCCCTATACCCTCTACCCTATGCATTGGACCCTCAACCCTAATCCCCTAACCCTATACCCTCAATCCTCTACCCTCAACCTTAAACCCTTAAACCCTCAACCCTTAACCCTTAAACTATCTACCTGTTAAACATCTGGAATATTGAGAGGGGGGGTGAATGAATATTCCATAGACTGATAATAAAATCCACTTAATTATCATTACCATTTTAATTGAATCAACAAGAGAGAACATAAAAAGAAAGTAAAAGCAATCACACACATGAAAAACAAGATTTTTGTGTGGAAAACCAAATGAGACAAAAACCACAGTGAGGGTTAACTCACAATATATTGTATCGAGATACAAAATATTACATGGCTCATTGCAAGGACTCATTATCCTTAAAAGGCTTATAGCCTGAGTACAAAAGATATGGCTCACTTCCAAGATAAAAAGATAGTGGCTCACTACCAAAAGAATGAACTAAAGGAATACACCTTCAATAAGTAGGGTTTAGTTCCACTAAAGCTTAGAATACAAAGTACTACATCACACAGTGGTCGCTCAACAAAAACACACTGATCTCAATTGATAAAACATTTAGGCTCTAATCTTCTTCTATGGTCATATTCACTTTTTCTTCTTGCTCTCTTAAAAATTCACTCTACATCTCTTATATCTTTCATCTTGTATATATATATGCAAGTATATATTATTTTCTCTCTCTTCAAAATTCACTCTACATCTCTTATATTTTTCATCTTGTATATATATATGCAAGTATATCTTATTCTTGAATTAGGTTGGCACCATATAAGATTCAACATTTCATTCATGTAGTGCATTATGCCAAGTTGGCTATTAGTATTCATAATATATTGCATTTGCTGAGTCAGTCAAGACTAAGAAACACAATTATTCAAACTAACAAATAATCCTGAAAGAAAACACCTTATGGATAAATGAACACATTAATTTCCCATCATATTATCAGAAAAGAGACTGTCAACTCAACCATAGCATAAGAATGTTCAACTTAGTAGAATGCAGAGTCTCCCACATAGTACACCACAAACAAAACAATAGTAGGATATAGAGTTTAACTCTATCAAAGATAACTTTCTATTCATAGATAAAATAACATCTCAAGATCCAAGAAAAATTAGTCTGAATGAGTAAAAAAAACATGGTTATAAGATTAGAGTCGTATCAAATCTTGCGATGAGTTTCAGAATCAACTATCAACATATTGATCCATCATAGAGGAGCATTACTAGTAGAGAACAACTTTTGATAAACCAAGAAAACTTCCATATAGTCAACCATGCATACTTCATTCTCATTTTGCAAGACTTCCAACAATCTCCACCTTTGGCATTGATGGCAACATGCATGAAAAAAACCAAAAATGTTTTCAAATATACTACAACTGAATGTTCTGACTTACTCCCCCTATCAAAAGTGATCTTCACAAAAAATTTTCCTTACTATCTCTCCATCTGTTTATATCTTTATCTCTTTCTCTCTCCCCCTTTGACATCAATAACAAAGGAAGGGGTTTGGTATAAAAATGTATATCAAAAAGTAGTGAAAAAAAGATATGAACATAGATTTAACCAAAAGAGTAACCTCTGAGACTTCCCATAATAGCCTTCCATAACACTTTACCTTCTTCCCATGAAATTTTTTCACTTACATGTCTTGTAAAATATCTCAAGTTTAGTAAAAGACTCTATACCATCTGTTAAAGTATTGGGACTAAGATTGATTTCTTACATTTCACCAATACAACCAAGAGCACTAGAAATAGAAGCATGTTCTAAATTTAATCATGTCTCTAAGTGCCATAAACTTTCTAATGACATATATTCTTCGATCTTGCATAGAGAAAAAATTGTCTTGAAGCTACACAAAGTAGGACCACCTCTAATTATCTTTATCTTCCACTAACTTGTATGTATTTACCTGAGTGCTCAGTCGAGACTCACTCAATCTTATTTCATTTCTCATATCCAATGTATTTCCAAACCAATCTAGATAAAAAGAAAGTAGTTCTTGTGCCTCTTGTTCACAACCTTGTACATTTTCCAATTCCTTCATTACTCGACTATATGCATTCACAAATTTTCCTTTGATATCATTCAAATCTTCTTCATTCCTAGTTCCAACAAACTCTTTAAGTCCAAATGTATAATCCTTCAAAGAATTAATCATGCCATGAAGATTCTCCATAACAAAAATATATGAATCAAAATTAGCATTAGGTATAAATTTTTTCAAGTCTTCCAAATCTCTCTAAATTTTCATCATTTCATTCTCATGTTCAAGCTTACTCTCATCCTCTATCTTTACCACACTTTTCCTTTTCTTCCTTGTTCCGATCTTTCTATTAGAGAAACTTTCATCATCAAGATGCTTAGGTATTTCCAAGAGAATTTTATCATAGTTATCAATTTCAGCCTCTGACACTTCATAATCCAATTTAGATATCTAAACAAACCTTGATTCAACTACTTCCATGTGACAAAAATCTGTAAACACAAGAAAATTTATGCTTCAAGAGTATCTTTCCACAACACTTACTAGAATCCTGGACCTTTTGTTCATCCTCATCTGAAATGTTCCAAAGAATGCAACAAGGACATATTCTTGTGCATCCAAACTACCAATATTTATCATGAAATTCCTGATTTGATACGAATTGGATTTTTATTTGACCATTCTAACTTTCCTATTACTGGCAACTCTTTCAAAAAGTAAAAGAGTAGAAAAAAAACCAAATTTCCATACCAAAAAGTATTCTTCTTATTCTTCTTAATTCCTTTAAATTCTTCAAAATATGTATGTGAAGTAGCTCACACAAGTCGTATTCCATACCTCTTAATATCATGTCAATAATAGCATTCATCACAATGGTAGAAACTATAGAGTCATTTCCAAAAATAAAAACTTTATGACCAATGACCATAGCAACATACCTCAATACCAGATCAACAATCGATCTCAATTCAATTTCCTTTTCTTTTGAACTTGCACCTATAACCTCAATTGTTTCTTTCTCATTCATAGTCTTTAGCTTAGGAACTGGTTTGTAGGAACATAAACCAGTTACATCCCTAATTGCTTATGTGGTGACCAGATGTGCCTCTTCAATCCACAAAGATTCATTATGAATTATGCTCCATACTATTCAAATATATTTCTTCTCAAATTCAAACAAAGGAACTTTCCTCCAAACATCCAACTTATTCTCAACTAATACTTTGTAGGCATCATGATTCTCTTTCAATTCATTTCCCCAAAATATATCCAACTAAACTGATGACATTTCATCAATCTTACAAAAAAAATCTATAGATAACTTCTATACGAAACACTCTCAAAGTGATGCAATAGAATGCACCAATAGAATCTTTTGACACATTCCTCATATATCTCTTCAATCTATCTTTATCCACATAATTCACAATCTTTGAATTATCTATCAATAAAAGTAAAAGATTGTACAAACATGAATACCTCTAAAAAATGTATATATGTTATGTTTCTAGAGCTCACTTTGACTGTTGTTTTCTTCAAACTCTGAAACTTTGAATTCCCTTCAAAAATTCCTTCGCACACTTCTCCAAAAATACATATTCCTTTAATGCTCTCTAATATTATTCCTTCCATTCTCAATTATTTTGCAATAAATTTTTCATCTTGTAGGTAGATTGCCTCAAAAATAGTGCATTCCTTCATCCTTTCAAATTCAGTAGAACTCATTCTTCACACATGTGAAAAATACCTTAAACTTGTTACCTCATTAAATATACTTCTATCATGATATGACACAAGAACTAATAAGGGGTTTATTATATTTTCTAATGATTACTCCCCCTCACCCACTTCTTTCATTTAGAGATTGGTAGGAGTATCTGTACCAGAGGTCAGCATAGATAAAGTTGATGAATCCTTTCTCCAAATCCTTTCTATTTCTTTTCTTGTCACATCCAGATCAAAGGTTTGATCATTATTCTTTGTTGGATAAATGTTTTTCTTCCTTCTATTGTTTTTACTAGGATGTTCCAATTTTCTACATTTACATCAAGTAGCATTCTTCTTTCCATTTTCCTTTTTATCCTAACATCCATTCTTCTTTCCCTTAGATTCATTCACATTCTTTTTACAGTCCTTTTCTTTATGACCAAATCTCTTATAGGAATGAAAAAAACTATTGAAGTATAAATATCTTTGTGCATCATGTTGTTTTATAGGAGTTTTTCAAAATTGCTTCTTTGCTCCTTGACTTGTTTATCCTTGTGTCGTGTCTTCTTTTTTAGTGAATTGTTTTGCTTTAGAACTCTGAAAATTTTCAAACCCTAAGCTACTCTTATATTTTTCCAGTCTTTGAGAATTAATCAAGTCATCAAGCATTATCGAGCTTATCTTAAATTTGTCTTCAAAACTCTTTGCCTTTTCTAGATTAGATCTTAAGATTTCTTCTTCTAATTCAAGCTTTGCACATTCATCCATCATCTTTTGAATTTCAATTTCCTAATATTCTTCAATTATTTTCTTCTCATCAAATTGTTCATGTAGGCTAGTAATGATTTCTTCTCCTTTAATCAATAGGTTGCCTACATTTATACAAATACTTTGTAGCTTTTCAATGTTCTTATTTTCTTTTATCAACTTGTCCTTCAGTGCTTCCATTTCTTTTGAAAATTTAGCAGTAGCAACTTTCAACGGAAAAAAAATTATACTCAAATTCTGGGACCTTCCTCAAGCTGTTAGGATTCTTTGAAGGAACCAAGCCCTGATACCAATTGTTGATCATCTGGAATACTGAGGGGGGGTGAATCAATATTCCATAGAATGATAATAAAATCCACTTAATCATCACTACCATTTTTACTAAATCAGAAAGAGAGAAAATGAAAGCAAATCAATGCAATCACACACATGAACACCAAATTTTTTATATAGCAAATCCAATGAGGGAAAAACCATAGTGAGGGTTAACTCACAATATATTATATCCAGATACAAAATATTACGGGGCTCACTTTCAATTTTCACTATCCTTAAAAGGCTCACAACCTAAGTACAAAATATATGGCTCACTTCCATGATACAATGAGCGTGGTTCACTACCAAAAGAATGAACTGATGGAATGCAGCTTCAATGTGTAGGGTTCAGTTCCACTTAAGCTTAGAATATAAAGTACTAGATCACACAATATTTTCTAAACAAAAATGCATTGATCTCAACTAATAAAACATTTATGATCTGATCTTCTCCTCTAGTAACATTCACTTTGCCTTCTTTCTCTCTTGTATTTCTTATTTTGTCTCTCTTCAAAATTTACTCCACATCTCTTCTATCTTTTATTTTGTATATATATATATATGAAAGTATATCTTATTCTTCAATTATGCATTCACTGAGTCGTTCAAGACTAAGAAAGACAATTCTTCAAACTAGCAAATAATCCTCAAAGTAAACACCTTTTAGATCTGAGAACACATTAATTTCCCATCATACTATCAGTAAAGAGACTATCGTCTCAACTATAGCATAATAATGTTCACCTTAGTAGAATGCGGAGTCTCCCACATAGTACACCACACACAAAACAATAGTAGGATATAGAGTTGAACTCTATCATAGATAACTTTTTGTTTATAGATAAAAGAAAGTCTCAAGATCCAAGAAAATGTAGTCTGAATGAGTCAACAAAACATGGTTAGAATATTAGATTCATATTAGATTTTGTGATGAGTTCCATACTCAACTACCAACATAGTGATCCATCATAGAGATTCATTACTAGAAGAGAACAACTTCTGATAAACCATGCAAACTTCCATATAGTGAACACCTAGTAGTAATTACCATCTTGACATCAATGATAACAAAACCAACACAAACATTCGTACTTCATGCTCATGTTGCAAGGCTTACAACACTACCCTCTACCATCTACCCTATACATTAAATCCTCAATCCTTAATCCCTCAATCCTCAACCTTCAAACCCTAAACTCTCAACCCTGATATCCTTTACCTTATACATTGGATCCTCAACCCTAATCCTTCAACCATATGTACCCTTAACCCTAATCCCTCAAACCTATACCCTCAACCTGAACCACCAACCCGGTCCTCAACCTTATACCCCACCAACCTTCACCCTACTGATCCTCAACCTTGTCCTCCCTCTCCTCACCATCTCACTTATCCTCCATCTCCCTCCCTCCATCCCTC
Organism: Sequoia sempervirens; assembly: GCA_007258455.2. NCBI lineage: Eukaryota > Viridiplantae > Streptophyta > Pinopsida > Cupressales > Cupressaceae > Sequoia > Sequoia sempervirens. The sequence goes on along the minus strand of VDFB02271358.1, from coordinate 583,539,443 downwards.
TACCCTAATCCCTCACTCTATACCCTAACCCTTTAAACCCTTAGAACCTTAACTTCTAAACCTTAACTAACCTCAACCTTTAAACCTCGAACCTTTAATCTCTTTAACCTTTTTCCCTTAATCCACACGTACTTTAACCTCGACCCCTTTAATCCCGACCCCTTAACTCGACCAGAACTCTGTGAACTTTACTCCGACCCCTTAACCTTTCGACCTTTGTGACCCTTAACCTTAACTCGAACCTTATTTCCTTAACCCTTTATATCTTTAATTTATATATTGACCTTTAACTCGATCCTCTTAACTTATACTTTAATCCTACCTTAACTCGAACTCAACTTCAACCTTTAATGATCCACTTTCTAACTTTCATCTCGAGAACTTAACCTTTAATTTCAACCTCCTTTAACCTCGACCCTTTCATCCATCTTAAACTCATTACTTTAACCTTTATTACCGACGAGACCTTGTTTAATTTAACTTATACCTCAACCCGACATTTGAACCTCGGCACGAATTCCATTACCCTATCCTCAACCTTGTCTCAACCTTAATTTTAATTTCAACCTTCTACCCGGTAACGGATCCTCAACCTCCCTTCTCCTTCTATCTCTACTTCTCCTCCATCTCCATACATTCATTCCTTCTACCTAATCCCTCAATGCTAAACCTCAACTGCTTAAACCCTTAAACACTCAACCCCAAACCTAACCCTTAACCTCAATACTAAACCCTAAACCCTTAACCCTTAGCTCCTTAAACCCTAAACCCTTTAAACCTCACTTTCTACCTCTTTAACTCAATACCTCTACCTCAACCCACCCGAACCCGAACGATTAACCTTTAAACCTTGTAAACCTAAGAAATCTTTAATTTAATCCCCTTAAACCTCAACCTATAACCCCAACTTAAACCTCGCTAACCCTTGCCGAACCTTTAATCCTCATCCCTTGCACTTCTACTCTATACATTGACCTCAACCATAATCCTCAACCTTGCACCCTCACACCCACCCTAAACTTAAACCTCAACATCTTCTAAACCTTAAAGCCTCCCAATTCTTCACCCTTTACCCTATGTATTAAACCTCAACCTCAACCTCACTTTAACCTCAACCCTAATCCTCAACCTCAACCTTTAAACCCTTAAACCGCGAAACCCTACTTCATTTATATTTAGAATCTCAATGACCTTCAACTATAACCTCAAACTTATACCCTAACCTCCAATTCCTCAACCTTAAACCTTTAAACCTACTCTACTTTCAACCTAATACCTCCGCCTCAACCTTAACCTCAACTCAACCTCGACCCCAATACCTCTAAACTATCAACCCATTATCCACTTAATCCTCAACCCTATAACCCTCAAACCCTAACTTCTGGCGATCCCACCTCTCCCTCCCTTCCCACCGACCGCCCACTTCTCCATTCCACCAATCAACCTCACCAATCCTCACCCCATCTATCCTCCATCCTCCCACCACCCTCCATCACCCTCCCCGCCCTCCCCACCCCTCCCTCACGCCTCTTAACCCCACAACCTCCCCACCTCTCATCCATCCCTCCCACCCCACCCAGTCCCCCACCAATCCCCATCCTCCTCATCCCGCCACCCCATTAACCCCCTGCATCCCCACTCCCTCACACCACCCTCCCAATCTCCCTTGCACCCTTTCCCTCACCACCTATCCCCAAGCCCTCCATCCACCCCACCCTCACACACCTCGCATCCCCTTGTACCTTATTAAAATAACCCCATCCCCCCCAATCCCACCCCCCACCCTCCCCACCCCCATCTCTATCCCCACCCCACCTGCGTCCCCTCACTCCAACCCCTTCTCCCACTCCCTCTTAACCCCTATCCGCCCTCTGTCCTTCCACCCCACTGACAACCCTCTTAAAATTCACACGACCCTGCCACAATCTTGCCACGCACACATACATACATACAAGCATACATGCATTGCCATAAACATACGCACAAACATATGCAAACATCCACACATAACACCACGCTTGCATTATGTCTTCAGTACAGCCACAACAAAAATGTCAAACCAAGCATACCGCATTATAACGCATTACATTTGACCCCAAGCCTTAGGCTTGCATTTTCCTGGAATACCAAACCCAAAGGCTTGAGGGCCTTCCCAACTACTTGCCACCTACATTTCACATAATTGGGTTCGTGCTCACTCATCGATTGCATGTGTTTCAATGCTAAACAAATCAACACCTCGGGTATAGGGTTCTCTTAGCTATCCAATGATGTAATTTTCACTTTTGACAATGTAGGCTTCATCTATAATTTCTTTTTTGTGTCTCCCTTTTTTGGAAAAGTAGTGTTTGGTGTGTTTTTCATTATAAATTAATTGTTCATAGAAATTTCAATTGAATTACATTTTGAAACTAGACTCCATTCAACAATTTTATAAAAAAATCAATAAGTTTCCAAATTTGTAGGGGTAGCACAACCAAAATTCTAATTTAGAAGTGTCTACTAGAAAATTAGTAAAAAATTAGTAAAATAAATATTCATTAAAAAATAATCAAAAAATCATGCATCAACTACATACCATAGCTAATTTCATTGAGCAATTTCTTAAAATACTTAAAAAATGTCCACCATGCTAGAGACGCATAAAAGTTGTTATGTTATGTTTTTCTAAAAAATAGCACCAATTTATGTACATACCTCTTTTGAACACCTTAATCTCAACCATTTTCAAAATAAATCAGTACTTTAGAAAGCAGGATTAGAGCACTTTGATCTTTGTTTTTTTTGCATCTCAAAATTTTGAGTGTAATTATCCTCAATTTCATGTCCAAGTTCAGTATTTCTTGATTTCAGAAAAAAAAAGAAAAAAAAAAGTGGCACTTACCCTTGCCTCCTTATCAACATATTCAAGGAAATTCATTGAATGCATGATCCTATCCATATTGTTCCTCAGCATATTCAAATCCATTTCATCACATATTTTTCTGTCCTAGGAAGTTATTGCTTGAGCTACATGGTCTTTCCACTCTTGCAAGGACTTAATTTCACACTTCTCATTTACAATGTCTAGAAGAAAATGAAAATTCCAATCATCGAACTTCTTAACCAATTCTCTAATCTTCACCTCTAAAGACTCAATGGCAATCTACCCTTGAGAACCAGTTGTATTTGCTAGAAATATTAGGTCTACAAGTATCTTTGGAGGCTTATCTGCATCACGAGAGGATGCAACAACCATATCCCTCAAAAAATTGAGCACTTGAAATCTATTTATCCATTAAAGGAATAGTAGTTTATTTATCTCTATCAAGGTTCTCTGTTGTGCATGTTTTGCACACATGCCCCACCGAAGGCAGGGATCCCCTCTTCTCGCTCTTGATGGGTCATTTTCACTCTCGACGGGTTGTTTTGCTCCTGTCTCACTTTGTACACCCCTATTTTGAAGCCGAAGTTGGCCACAAGCCTGAAAATGATCAATTTCCAATTGGCCAAATTCACCTATCTAAATTTCACTAAGTCATTTTCCTTCACAAGCTGGGCTTGGTGGGTTTCCCTTAGCTTATCACCTCGACGTCTGAAGAGCCTAGCAGGCCCATATTCACGGATCTCATCTTGTTGTTGATCGTTGCATTCTATCATTCACTTGTAGCCAAGCCTTAGTGTCTGCCCGACATGCAGACCCTGCACTAATATTTGCGATTGCATCTATCACCCATTGCAGACCCATGGTTGCGGGTTGCCTCATGTGGGTCTCTGTTCCTATTTTGATGCTAAGTAGCAGCCGACCCTTGACTTCCACCTGCCTAGTGGGATATGTAGTTGGTCCTCCCATCGTGACCTTTACCAAAGTAAGCCTGATGCATTTCAAACTTGCCTAAGTACAAAATGTTTGTGGGTATTTGTGTGTTGTTTACCTTCACCTAAATGCCACTCTCTGGCAGCTCATCTCACATCGGCCCGTCACACAAATCCCACATGTACAATGTCCTCAGAATGAAACCTTAGGGTTATGGGTGAACTCTTAAGTCCAAACACACTATTAAATCTTCCCTTGCATGCTGCCTCTTGTAGGATGTCATCACATCAATGTCATTCCATAACAATGAACCATCACTACCTCCCTACTTCGTGGACCCACAACCCACTAGTGTCATCATCCTCTTGTGGGATTCCCCACAGCAGTTTCCATCCATCACCTCATTGCTGCAAAATGGAATTCAAATGTGGTGTACCCACATGATTCACCTACATTCACGTGTTCAATGTTGACTTTCTTGACTACATGACCGTCACTCACTCGGTCATTCCTGAATGGCATTCTTAGTGACATCCTCAAGTTGGTTCTTTGTGGAGCCACAAGCTACCTCACTATTTTTAGTGGTTCTCCCTTATGACTTCTCCACAGGTGGCATGCTTGATTGTAGCCTCTGTGTCCTTCTACCTAAGCGCAATATCAAGATGACCATGTAGTAATCATAAACATGGAATTCTAAGCCAATGTTGATTATCAAAGGATGATGTCATGCACTAGAGATTTACAGTTTACAAAGGATGACATTCAAAATTGGTGCCAACAACTGTCTCCCATGCAGGATCCATGATGTGGACTTCTGCCCATTTTTGGTCGTTCTCTTAACAACTTACCTCAAACGTCCTCTCGCAGGATCACTCCTGCACATTCTTGGACAAAAGCATTGTTTGCAGGATTTGCTACACAATTCGCCATTTAAATAACATTAACTAGGGGTGCTCCCACAATTTCTCCCCGAATGACCACATCATCCAAAACTCCTAGAAGACTTTAAGACTAGCCATGTTATTGTTCATTTCCTATTATATTAACTTGTATGTTCATGGAGGAGAGTTATTTAGAATCATTAAGTGTAAACCATGAACAAGGGGGAGATGGAGAAGGTAGAATGGTCATTGGAATCATCACGCTAGTTTCATGACAAACCTCAAAGGAATTTGCACAACTCGTCCCATGAAGATTCATATGGTTGAAAATGTAGAGAAGAAAAACATTTTATGCTCTTGAAATAATGAAGGATGGATTTTTCTCTTTTTTAGTTAGCAATATTAGTCAGGAGTTACGAGATAGGTGGACATTCGGCTGACGAGGTCATATGGCCATGGATTGTTGTTCAATCTTGCAGGTTCTACATCACCAATGGGTTGTTGTTTCTTCGCCATTCTCATAAAGGCTTCTCTATGACATCCTCCCACACACTACCATCCACATGCTCCTCCCCGCATTCTCTTTGATGGAGGCTATACGAACATACCCTGCACTCTCATTTGTTGGAGGGGGACTTCATGCCTGTTTCCAATTGGGTGACACTGTCTCCCAATGGCTTTCACTGGTGGTGCCTCCACATGCTCTCCCTGCAACAACCTTCTTGTGTTGGCTACTAACATTGCACCCTTTTCAAAACACCATCTCTTAAATTCCTTAAGTACTCATGGGCTGTAGGATGATATTCAATCACTTAGGACAAGGGGCGGCTTGCAAAGGATCATACTTAGCAAATTTAACACCTCTGTCATAAGCACACAGGTTGTGATCTAGTGATTTCATTATTATGTTCCTATGCTTGGCTGACCTTTGGCCTGTTTCATTCAAAAGAAATTCAAATCCACTATTTGAGAGATTGAGATCTTGCAAAATATTTTTAAATGAGTTAAGAGTTATCAATCTGTATAATTACCAAGAATAGTATATCAAGAATTTACTCCGAAGGGGTTGCATAGGTAAAAATCACAAAGTTGGAATTGATTAATATGGAGAATGGATGATATGGCATCAGTAAGGCTGGAAGAGTGTAAAGAGAAAAAATAGAGTGGAGGGTGGCATGTGAAGATGCTTGCTATGACTGCTTGTCATAGGAGTTTTTGATGCAGGTGTTGAATGGCAAGATTATGAGTATAGTTCGTTGTTTGTTCATGGAATTCTAACTACAACTTCTCACCTACCTCTGCCCACATGCTCGAACCCACACCACCTTTACTGGTAGCTTTCCTTGTGGATCCTGCAATGTATTCTGTCATTCAAACAATGACCTTCTCACATCACACCCCTCATGTTCCCCCTTTCTACTCAGCTCAAGTGTTTGGCATTCCACATTCCTGTTCTTACTATCATTGTAGATGACTTAGAGTTGCTTCTACAAATGAAAATCTTGATAGGGACCCATTGGGAAGATTTGATTATTGATTTCTCTTATAATCTAAAAAGTGTTCAAATTGTTACTATACATGGAGGTTGCACAGTGATGAGTTTAAATAAATCTGCAAACTTGCATATGTCGAGTACATGAGAATATAGCTTTGAGTGGGTGAAGTTTGGAAGTTGAGCAGAATTTTAATAATTCTAGATTTGTAAAGACATAGTGTGTTAGCCATAGTTGAACATGATTCCCAGGATGGAGTTTCAATGGAGAATCTGTGCGGGTTTACTATCTGTGTCTCATGGTTAGATAGATTGAATAGTGTTGATCCCTTTCCATTTTTTTGGGCCATTCATGAATGGAGGGTGATGGAAATTTGAAATTTTGCTTGTTATGTTCCATTCCTACCCTGCCTGGTGTTACTGGTCTTTCATGGTGTTGAAATTTCTTAGGGTTGGGGTTTTAGCTTTGCCTACGTGTAAAACCCTTATGTTTACTTTACGCCTAGGGTGGGATCTATTTTACTGTTACTTTTGGAAGGATTTTAAAACAACTTATGCCCCATCGTTCCATCTAGGATTGGTCCCTTTGGTCTTAATTTTTATTTCCTCTACAGGTTTTATTTTCCCTAAGTCTTGGTTGGCCCTGTGTTTCATCATTTAAGAACAACTTATGTTGTTTTCCATCCGCCTAGTGATGTCCCCTTTTCTTTTTAATGAATGTTTTATTTTGTAGAAGGGATCGTATTTACACTACCGTTGATCAAATTTCCTTCCGATATCAACAGTTTCCCTCCATCGCATGATCGATAATTGCAGGATCTTTATTGATAGTGATATCACAGGTGAGTTCCATGTGTCCTATCTGGAAAGGCTAAAGGGGATAAAGTTTGAGTGACCATCGATCAAATATTGTCAAGATCAATGGCCACCCGCCACCGTGTCATCTAGAATTGCAAGGTTTTTATTGATTGTGATATTGTGGGTGACTGCCACTTGTCTCATTTAGTGGAGTCAAAGAAACAATGAAATACTTTAACCCAACTTTAATATGTTATGTTGTAGGTTACTAAAATTCTTGTGAGATGCACGTGGTTCAAATTAACGAAGATGTTATGATCTTAGTGGAAAATATGCTCAATAGATAATGATAACGCTGACTAATGTTTTGAAGGAACATGATCACTAATGATTAAGATCTACAGTCACCCACTATCGTGTGATCCAAAGTTGCAAGATCTTTACCGATTCCAATGTCACGGGTGACTGCCACGTGGACTACCTTCAAAACATATAGTATGGTGGGCCACTTATTTCTTTGTTGGTGATTATGTCAGCTTTCTATGAAGACGACCATTCGATGATTTGATCTAACTAAAGGATCGACAGCTAGAATTTAAATCTACATCAAATATTTCCACCGACTGATGAAGAATACCAGAGATAAATAACTAAAATAGTTTGACTGAAGAAGAATAAAGGAATGGACTACTGGCATGATTAGTAAATTAGATGTTGTGGTTACAACGGTTTCCAGTCTTGCTTCGATAGCAGTCTTGGTGCAGAATTCTTATGATTTATTTTTTTACATCAACTTTTCTCAATATGCACGATGAACAAAAATATTCTCCAGGGTGATGGCTGTTCTAACAGATTTTTGGAATATCATCAGGTGCTCCAATTAGCTAGTGACATGTGTACTTTTTGGCCCAATGCTTATTTGCTCCTTCATTTTCTATAAGAAAGATTCCAAGGCTAGAAGTACGGGTTAGCAAGTTAGATAATTTTTGTCGAGTCTAGGTGAAGTTGTAGAGAAAATTGTAAAGTCTGATGGTCTTAGAGAGAAATGCAATTTAGGTTTTGAGTCATTCTATAATGGGTTTTGAGTTCATGGGGATTTAATGTTGTATAATAGTACTAGCATTTGAGTTGAAATGATAAATTCAAGCTCATGTCTCTCTATTGTACATGCATATCTGAACTTTGAATAAAATAACTAAGGGTTGTTTCATTCATCTCACTGTTATGGTGTGTATGATTCTATTTTAGCTCTAATTCAAGGAATTAATTAAAATGCTTGAATGGGATCATAGGTGGATATATTTTCTATAAGGATTTGGTAAGTAGTATTGGGTTAGAATGCATATTGATGAGATTGTAATGCAATATCATCAAGGATTTCATATGTTATGTGTTAAATCTATCGTATACCTTTAGATGCTTGTGAATTTGACTCCCCAATGGATATGGAACTGATCTAAGTTATACTTGCCTATATGATTCAGTATTTGTTTGTCTTTTCCTAGAACTTGCTACAAATTGTAAATCAATGACTATCTTATGTAGTGGGTTGTGTTGTAATTATCTCATGCTCCAAATAGTTGATATTACTAATAAACAACCAATTTAATTCAGTTTTATCCTATTATTTTGAGCTATTAGATGAGATTATCTGTTGTATGTTAGTGTTGTTTATGATATTGGTGTAGAGGTTGTAAACACATTAAGGGATCACCCTCCCAGGTCTTGTAGAGTCTGAAGTGTAGGAGGCTTTTAAATTCCTCGTCGGTTGGTCCAAGTCCTTCGAGCTACCTTTGATTTGAATTGGAAATTCCATAGGTAGATTAGAAGACTAACCTAGTTACATCTGTAAAACATAACCAACAAAATGGTGACTCCACTTCTTCTATTTTCATAAGTGTTAAGAGTTATGTTGTAAAGCACTTTTGTGTTTTGTTAGTATGAGGTTCCAAATTTTTTTATATTCTACCACGTTTCTTTGGGTATTTGGTAGTCCCAAGCTAATTGGGTGGTGACTCTGAAGTCTCTACACCAGTGTGCATTTTTTTTTAAAAGGTTTATTATAAGTGGAAGGAACTTTTGGACTGGTATGAAGAATGAAGAACACTAGGTCATTCATGAAGAATCATCTAGAATAGAAATTGGAAGGTGAACTTCCCAAAATGAAGAAGAATAATTGGATAAAGAAAAGACCAGAATCTAGTAATGTTGCTCCCGCGTCACAGAACCCTGTACACCAAGGTACAAGTTTGCGTTTAAACCCTATTCCTAAAAATCTTGAAGAGGTGTCTAGACATTCAAAATTAGATAGTGGTAGATTTTTTGATTCATTATTTAATACACCCATTCAAGAAGATGTGACATGTCAAAATAAAGGGCCTGTTGATGTCAAATATGTTGAAAGAGAAGAGGCAGGAGTAGAAGTTGAAGCCATCACAGAGAATGCACTAGTGATGTGCCTCCTCCTCCTACTAAAAATAATGTAGACCCTTTATTATCTGAACATGTACTAGAAGAGGTCAATCTAATAGACCTAGATGATACATCGAGTTCTAATGTGACTTTTCCTAACCCTGATGATGTTTTTGGAGACATAAATTCTTTGAGGCAGGAAATCCAAAAGCAAGCTGAGCTCCAGGTGAAAAGAGAAAAAGAAAGGGAAGCCAAGTTGAGGAATGCTATGATTGAAAGGGATAGGTTGATGAGATAGTTGGCAACAATGAAGCTCCTAAACCAAGAAGAGCCTAAACCAAGTGTTGAGGGTCCAATTGTATAGAAGATTGCTAAGAAGGAAACAAAGCATGTGTCTAAAGAAAACCCAGCATGCCACATTGATGTCCAATCAAAGCTTGCTGACCCAAAGCCCTCAAATCATGTTAAGTCTCCATCGAGTAATACAAACCTTAAGCCTGCCAAGGACAAAGGAAAGCAAAAGGTTGAGGGGATTAAGATAAATGAGAAGGTGATTCCCCATTCCACTCAACAATATCTCCAGCTACATGTGTCATTTCAAGCAGAATTTTCCTTAGAAAAGGCTAAAATGGAGAGTGAAGCTCTAGTAGAAGAGTTGGAGAGAACAAAGATTGAGGTTGCAAATGCAGAAATGGAGAGGAAAATCCTAAAAATGACAAGTGTGGATGAGGTTGCACAAGCTACAACCTCATCAAATCACCAGGATGCCTTAAATAATAATCCTAAAATTACTCCAAATCCCGCTACAAATAATTTTGGCCTAAAGATTCATGCAACTGGGTTTGCAAATCCAAATTAGGATGGTCATAGAGTACAAGATTTAGGGTCTGGTGTTGATTCTCAGAATAATGAAGGATTATTTCAATGACGACCTATATGGTTGGAAGGGTATAGGCCATTATTCTTTGATGGTATCCTTGGTTACCCAAATCCCATCCCTGCTTACTTGAGAGAAAAGATGAGTAAGTTTTCCAGCAATAATGTTGTGACAGTAGAGGAACAATTAAAAACTCTCATGGATATGTTAAATGATTATGAGGTAGAACATGAAGATGTTGTAATGAAATTGTTTGTAAAATCTCTGGTAGAAGATGCAAGGGATTAGTATAGAGGTCTATCTAGTGCTAGTATTGGTTCATGGGATGAGTTTGAAAAGTGTTTCAAGGAGTAGTATGGTGATAAAACTAATGCAAGTTTCATGCTAAATGAGTTTAATAACATCAAGAAGTCATTAAATGAGCCTGTGACAGAGTTTAATTTAAGATTTCAAAAAGCAATGTATAAGTTTTTCTAGGTTTTGAGGCTTGATGAAAATGTTTGCTTAACTACATATTTCAATGCTTTTGATGCTAAAATGGCATATCTCCTCAGAGATAAGGACCCTCAGACTATGAGGGATGCATTTAGGGTGGCTATAAATATTGAAAGTAATAGAAGAGCTTTTCGGAAATGTGTTAGGAGAGAATAATCTACACTTTTAAAAAATCCTAAGAATAAGACTGAGAAGGTTATGGCTGCAAAGCCTAAAGATGATGAAAAGTGGGAAAAGGTTTATAGTACTTTGAAAGACATAAAGAAAACTATTGCTAAGCAAGAGAAGGGTATAGGAAATGAAAGGAAATCCTATAACAAAAATGATAGGCAACCTAGATTGCAAAATTATCCTTTCAATACAAATTGGAAAGATGGAAAACCAATCTTTCCTAGCCTAGAACTTAAAAATGATCAGCATACACTAGACCCCTTGTAGAAACATTCAGTGAATCTAGTATCGAATAGACCATGGTGTGAGGTGTGTGAACATCTACATGATCAAAACTACTATGGTGTTGCTCAATTTCTTGTTGCTAAGGAAATAGAGGAGGATGCTCATGAGCAGACATCGAAATATGAGCAGGATGATGTAGATGTTTGTATGGATAGATCATACATTGATGAAGTAGAATGTTCCTCTGATGATGAAATACAAGAAGTTGATGTGGATAATCAAAGGCAGAGAAGTGAGATGTATCATCAACAGGTCATTTTTGATGAGGAAGGTGATTTTGATCATAATGCTTGCAATATGGAGTAGGTTGAAGATTCAGTGTTCTTAAGGAGATCGTCAAAAGAAGAGATTGCAAGATTGATTGAAGAAATGGCTGCTCAAATGAGAAGTTCACTTCAATTAAGAAATAGGACTATGGGTGGTGAGCAGGGTAAACCTGCTAGATTGTTTATTAAAGAAAAAAAGGATAAAAACAAAGGTGTTAAGGTTGACAACAAAAAGGATGCTATGAAAGTCAAAGAAGTTAAGAGTGATAAGGTTTGGGAAAAAAATAACGAGACCCAAAAGCCTCAGGAAGATGTAACTGCATCCTTGGTGAAGACAAAGGTGATTACAAAGGTGTTTGAACCTGCTGCAGAGGATAAGAAGCAAAAGAAGCTAGGAGGAAGTAATCAGCCAGAGAGAAAAGAAAATGATGAAGGTATGATGTATAATTTGCCTAAATATACACCTGTAGATATGTTTCATGTGCTTTCTTAAGTTAAAGTAACTGTTCCTTTGCTAGAAATGATGAGAATAAATGAACACAAAGAAAATACAATATCCTTGATTACAAATGTTGTCGGTAATAAGACTAAACATGAAAATGGTAAAGAAGTGAAGGATAAAGAGAAAGAAATGGAAGGGGATGGAATTGTGTCACAAATTCCTCCTATATATTTAGTAAATTCTATTAACATGTGCCTTGAAAACATAACCCATTTTTTCTTAAGTGTGGATATAAATGGGAAAAATTTAAGGAACTGTATGATAGATTCAGGGGCATCAAATAATGTTATGCTAGTCAAAATAATGGAGGCAATGGGCTTAATAGTAGATACTGTCAGGGTAAATTTTATGCTATGGATTCAAGAGAAGTGCCAGTTATTGGAACTATTAGAGCATTGCCTTATAAATTGACTTAGTACCTTGACAAGGATTTGGTCATGACCGTATGAGTTGCAGACATCCCACCTCATTTTGGAATACTCTTGTCAAGAAAATGGAGTGCATCAATGGGGGGTAACATGCAATGTGATTTTTCATTTGCTACTTTCTCTATTGATGGTAAGGATGTCAAAATTGAAAGAGAATCAAAAGTACCTCATATGATTGAACATGGCCCAATTGAGAATATGACATGTTTTATTGACAGTGGTATAGATGAGTTTAGGGTTGAGGAATTCCCTAGAAATTGTGATAAGCCTACTGCATTGATTGATATAGAAATAAAACAATTGTCAGAATCTAATGACTTGTGGACTATGTATTTTGATGGTGCAAGTTCAAAAGAAGGGTCTAGTGCAAGTGTCTTGTTACGATCACCAAGTGGAAAGACATTCAGGTTCTCTTTCACTCTGTTATTTGACTGCACAAATAATGTGGCAGAGTATGAAGCCTTGTTATTAGGGTTGAGATTAGCTGAAAAACATGGGATCAAGAAGCTCAAGGCAATTGGGGATTTCAAGCTTGTGGTCTCCTAAGTTAGATCCAAGTTTGTATCAAAGAACAATAGGTTGAAATAGTATAGGAATGTTGCTTGGGATGAATTGGAGAGCTTTGATTCATTTGGCATAGGATGGACGGAAAGAGGTCAAAACAAAGTGGCAGACCTATTAGCCAACATTGCATTAAAACCAGATGATATGACTTATGCTGGAATTTCAAAGGTTGAGGTGCAAACCAGGCCATTTGTCCCTGATAATATAAAAAATTGGCAGGTTTTTGATAATGATGATGATATATTAAGTTTTTTGAATTGTGTGGGAGAGTATGAAAATCAACAAATTGACTTTGGAGCTTTTGTTGAAAATGTTAATAGTAAGGATACTATATCTGGAAATGAGGTCATTCAGTTAAAAACAAACACAATTCCCAAGGGTCTAGTTGTACTAGAGAGAGTGTTTGATAATCAAGATAAGACAAAGGCTAATCATATTGTTTCTCATCCCAATGACTTGGAAGAGATAAATCTTGGAACAGAAGCATCCCCAAAGAAGGTATATATTGGAAAGAAAATGTCACCAAAGGTGAGAAGGATGCTAATTGACTTATTAAGGAAGTTTAGGAATGTGTTTACATGGTCCTATGATGACCTTAAGGCATACAGGGAGGATCTTTTCCAACATGAGATTCCTTTGCATGATGATGCCAAGCAATTTAGACAAAAGTAGAGGCCTATTAATCCCACCTTGGCCCCCAAAATGCAAGAAGAATTAATGAAACTAAGGGATGCAAGAATCATCAAGCCAATCAGACATTCATCCTGGGTATCAAACTTGGGATCAGTAAGGAAGAAAAATGGAGACATCAGGTTATGTGTAGATTTCAGAAATTTGAATGTTCTTCATTAAAAGACAATTATCCATTACCCAATATGGAAGCCATGTTGCAACGGGTGACAGGTTGTGAATTAATGTCTATGATGGATGGTTTTTCTGGTTACAACCAGCTCATGGTCAAGGAGTCTAAGTAGTTTAAGACAACTTTCACCACACCATGGGGAACATATGTTTATGTAAGAATTCCATTTGGTCTAACAAATGTAGGGACTACTTTTCAAAGAGCCATGGATGTGGCATTCTCAGATTTCATTAACTTATTTTTGGTGATCTACCAGGATGACTTGATAACATAGTCTAAAAAGGAAGAGGGTCATTGTGAGCATCTGGAGAAGATATTCATTAGAGCCTTGGAGTATGGTATTTCTTTGAATCCAAAGAAGTGTGTGTTTGGGGTACTAGAAGGAAAACTATTGGGACATATAGTTTCCAAGGATGGAGTAAAAATTGATCTAGAGAGGGTAAGTGCAATTGATAAAGTTCCACAACCTTGAAGTGTCAAAGGAATACAATCATTCTTTGGACAAATAAAATTCTTAAGGAGGTTTGTGACAAATTTTGTTGAGATAGTTTGCCCTATTTCTAAAATACTCAAGAAAGGGGCCAAAGTTGAATGGGATAAGGAGTTTGTGCAGGCCTTCCAATCCATAAAGCAATAAATAAAGGAGGCTCCTATGTTAAGAACCCCTAATTTTTCTAGACCTTTACAGATTTTCTCATTTACTTCATTCCACACAATTGTAGTTGTGTTATTGCAAAAGAATGTAGAAGGTTTTGAACAACCTGTGGCCTTTTTCAGCAAATCTTTACAAGTTGTAAAGCTTAAGTGTGATATAAATGAAAAACATGCATATGCATTGGTAAAAGTAGTAAAAGCTTTTAGGCCTTATTTGATGGAAGCTACTGTAATTGCATATGTACTTAGTGTTGTTGTTAAAGACATTTTCACACAGCAGGAAGTGTCAGGAAGAAGGTGTAGGTGGATAAATAGGATCCAAGAATTCAATATTGAGGTCCAGATTACCAAATTGGTGAAGGGACAAGGATTGGCCAAGCTCATGGCCCAAAGTAATTTGGAAGAAAATCAGATAAATTTTCTAGAAGAGGAAAATAGATCACACATATGTGATATGGAGCATTCTGAATGGTATAGAGATGTGATATATTATTTTCAAAGAATGAAATGTCCTGACAATTTAAGTGAAAATGAGAAAAGGACATTGAAGTTACATGCTATCAAATATGTTATCGTAGATGGAAAGCTCTAGTGGAGAAATGGAGAAGGTGTCATGCTGAAGTGTGTTGACCAAGATCAAGCACAAGAACTTCTGAGTGAGATGCATGGTGGAGTTTGTGGAGGACATTATATGGCTAAAACAACTACACATAAGATAATGAGGGCTGGATTTTGGTGGCCTACAGTTTTTAAGGATGCACACCAACTAGTGAATACATGTGATGCTTGTCAACATTTCTCTGGTAAGTTAAAGTTTTCTGGTAACTTGCCTCTAAAACTAGTTATAGTACAAGCTCCATTCTAGTAGTGGGGTATTGATTTTGTAGGAGAGATAGCATGTAAATCTAGTGGAGGTCACTCATGGATATTGGTGGCCACTGATTATTTCACTAAGTGGGTGGAAGCAATTCCAACAAAGAAATCCACTAGTAAAGTGGCAATTGACTTCCTGATGAGCAACATATTGACTAGATTTGGATGTCCAGAAAGGGTTGTATCAAACAATGCAATGTGTTTTAGATCTGAAGAATACATAGAATTTTGTCAAAAGCATAGCATCCAAATTTCTTGTTCATCACCATACCACCCACAGGGAAATGGACAAGCAGAGTCAAGCAATAAAAGCTTGATGAAGATTATTAAAAGAATATTGGATCAAAATAAAAGGACTTGGGATTCTAAGATGAGATTATTAGTCTAGGCAGATAGGGTAACTATGAAGAAGGCAATAGGTTGTGCCCCATTTGACTTGGTTTATGGGATAAATGCCAGGTTGCCCCAAAACAACTTAATGGAAATGTATAAGTTTGTCCAGATTTATGATAATGAAATTGATGATGAGATGCAATTGAGAGTGGAAGCTCTTATAGAATTAGATGAAACTAGGAGTGAAGCTCAAAAGAGAAATGCAAAGTTGCAGTTGCAAGTAAAGAATTTGTATGAAAGGTGGGAAACTGCAAGGAGATTCAAAGATGGAGATTTGGTTTTAATGTGGAATGCCATACTTGAAGATAAAGGGAAACATGGGAAATTTGATGCAATCTGGTTGGGTCCATTTTTGATAAATGGTAAGTAGGGTGAAGATTCGTAATTCCTCCAAGATATGATAGGGGATATTCTTGAACTACCAGTTCATGGATAGTTCTTGAAGTTATACTTCACTTGAAGTTTTCTTTTCCATGAATAGTAGTTCAGGTTTGTATATTTTGTATATATTTTGTACATAGTCTAGGTTTTTTTGTCCAAACAGTCCCTTTTTGGTCGTCTCTGCATCTTGGTCTGCTCTTCTTGAGATTCTGAATTCTCGCTTCATTCTAGTGGAATGAACGTCCCCAACTGGAGCCACTGATGGAACTTCAAAATTATGCTCTTTATGTTCCATTCCTACCCTACTTGGTGTTATTGGTCTTTCATGGTGTTGAAAATTTCTTAGGGTTGGGGTTTTAGCTTTGCCTACATATAAAACCCTTATGTTTACTTTACACCTAGGGTGGGATCTATTTTTTTTTTACTTTTGGAATGCTTTTAAAATAACTTATGCCCCATCGTTTCATCTAGGCTTGGTCCCTTTGGTCTTAATTTTTATTTCCTCTACGAGTTTTATTTTCCCTAAGTCTTGGTTGGCCCTGTGTTTCATCGTTTAAGAACAACTTATGTCATCGTTTTCCATCCACCTAGTGATATCCCCTTTTCTTTTTAATGAATGTTTTATTTTGCAGAAGGGATCGTATTTGCGCTACCATTGATCAAATTTCCTTCCGATATCAACGGTTGCCCACCATCGCGTGATCAAGAATTGCAGGATCTTTATTGATCGCGATATCATGGGCCAGCACCACATGTCCTATCTAGAAAGGCCAAAGGGGATAAATTTTGAGTGATTGTTAATCAAATATTGTCAAGATAAATGGTCACCCACCATCGCATGATCCAAAATTGCAAGGTTTTTACTGATCATGCTATTGCGGGTGACCACCACGTGTCTCATCTAGTGGAGCCAAAGAAACAATGAAATACTTTAACTCAACTTTAATATGTTATGTTGCGGGTTACTAAAATTCTTGTGAGATGCATGTGTTAGCTTGCTATGAAGACAGTTGTTTGATGATTTGATCTAACTGAAGGATTGAAAACTAGAATTTAAATCTACATCAAATATTTCCATCGACTGATGAAGAATACCAAAGATCAATGACTAAAATAGTTTGACTGAAGAAGAATAAAGGAATGGACTACTGGCATGATTAGTAAATTAGATGTTGCAGTTACAATGGTTTCTAGTCTTGCTTTGATAGCAGTCTTGGTGCGAAATTCTTATGATTTTTGTTGCTGCATCAACTTTTCTCGGTGTGCACAATGAATAGAAATATTCTCCAGGGTGATGGCTATTGTAACAGATTTTTGGAATATCAGCATGTGCTCCAATTGGTTGGTGACATGTGTACTTTCTAGTCTGATGCTTGTTTGCTTCTTCATTTTCTATAAGAAGGATTTCAAGGCTAGAAGTATGGGTTAGCAAGTTAGATAATTTTTGTCGAGTCTAGGTGAAGTTGCAGAGAAAATTGTAAAGTTCGATGGTCTTAGAGAGAAATACAATTTAGGTTTTGAGTCATTTTGTAATAGGTTTTGAGTTCATGGGGATTTAATGTTGTATAACAGTACTAGAATTTAAGTTGAAAGGATAAATTCAAGCTCATGTCTCTCCATTGTACATGCATATCTGAACTTTGAATAAAATAACTAAGGGTTGTTTCATTCATCTCACTATTATGGTGTGTATAATTCTATTTTAGCTTTAATTCAAGGAGTTAATTAAAATGCTTGAAAGGGATCATAGGTGGATATGTTCTGTATAAGGATTTGGTAAATAGTATTGGGTTAGAATGCATATTGATGAGATTGTAATGCAATATCATCAAGGATTTCATATGTTATGTGTTAAATCTGTTGTATTCCTTTAGATGCTTGTGAATTTGACTCCCCAATGGATATGGAACTGATCTAAGTTGTACTTGCTCGTATGATTTAGTATTTATTTGTCTTTTCTTAGAGCTTGCTACAAATTGTAAATCAATGACTATCTTATGCAGTGGGTTGTGTTGTAATTATCTCATGCTCCAAATAGTTGATATTACTGATAAAAAACCAATTTAATTCAGTTTTATCCTATTATGTTGAGCTATTAGATGAGATTATCTGTTGTATGTTAATGTTGTTTATGATATTGGTGCAGAGGTTGTAAACACATTAAGGGATCACCCTCCCCGGTCTTGCAGAGCCTGAAGTGTAGGAGGCTTTTAAAGTCCTCATCAGTTGGTATAGGTCCTTCGAGCTGCCTTTGATTGGAGCTAGAAATTCCATAGGTAGATTAGAAGAGTAACCTCGTTACATTTGTAAAATGCAACCAACAGAGGCTACTGCCATTGCATGGTTCTTTTACATTTCTTCGCATCTATTCTCTGCATCCCTTAGCCCACACTGTTGGTTATCCTCTATGAGTTCACTATTCTCCCTATGATAGTAGACTGTGGGCCCTATCAAATTCATTAATGCATATATGAAGGACTAGGCTAACATGTTCTCCACTTTAGTATTGAATGAACTCCTAAGGCTACACAGTAAGTTTTAAATTTAGCGACAAATGCTCGTGAACCATCCCTATGCATAAATTCGGGGAAATATCAAGGTGAAAACTAATGAAGAATAGGGGTGTCAATGTTACTAAAGTATTCAGGAGTGTGATGATGAATTTGAAATTAGGATCGTCAATCTTGGACTGGTAGGTAGATGGAAAGACTGCACCCATGAAGAATTGTGGTGCATAGGGCTTGTAAATGGTGAGAGATCTATATCTATAACTAGGGCATCAAAATTACCCACGTCACGTTCTCACCGTACATCAATCAAGTAGGTACTATCACTGCAAGGACCTTCTTGTGGGATTCCCCATAGCCGATGTTGTTTCCTATTCTGATGTTGTTGACTTGACTACACCCTACACAATTTCCCTTGCATGTCACTACTGCAAAAATTTACATGGAAGGTTCTGCCCTCTCTAGTGCTAGTGGGGAATGTGATATGAGTCTCTGCTCATTGTTGGCCATAATTACTATAGCATTCCAACTCCTTTCATTTGTGCCCTTGTTTCTGCAATGTGACTAGGATTTTCTTCACTCCTACATTTAGATAGCTCCTACTGAATTATGCAAGAAAATGAATGTTTATGAATTTAAAGTAATGAAATACAACTTTGTAAGAGAAAGGAAGGAATCTCATGGGTATTAGATGGTTGCATCAACCTTTATATTTGTGGGCTCTCATCTAGAGGATTCTACATATTGCATGATATTCCAATAATGACCTACTGAGGAATGAAAGTGGAGGCCGCAACTTGTGATGATTTTGAGATATTGAATATAGACCCCAGAGGTGGTGGGGTGGTTTGGGACACATGAAATAATAATGAGATTCGCTCCCATGAGAAGGAGAAAAGCTTTACTAGGTCAGGGCTCTCACTAATTGATGTCAACAACCCCATGCCTTTTCCCCATTTGCTAATATGTCATTTTAAGTATGCTAGTAGTGGTTGAATGATTTAAAAAATAGATCAGATGGAGGACATTCAAGTCTCTTACTAGCCAATCCAATCATGAAAAGACCAGTCTAGATCAATCAAAATAAGAGAAATCAAGTGGAGAAAATGCATCATTAGAGGTCTATTAAGCAATGAAGAAATCAGGCATGATAAGGCTTGAAGTACCTACAATGATGGGAGTGTGAGAAAGACTGGGTTTATTGAGAAAGGCACTCGAGAATCAAGGGTGATGATGTTCCCACAAATGTGAATTAAAGAACATTAAGAATGGAATTCGAATGAGCACCTAGTGATGACCAAGTTGGGTGTAGTGAACAAGTTTTCTAGTTGACGACCATCACCCATGCGAAGCCTATAGTCCATAACACCACTCAGGCTACTCTTTGTTGTCCACCACCCACATACATTCTTCCAGTGCACCGATTGTTTGTATTCATCACTACTAGTGATGTTGAGTGATGGTGAACCCATAGTTATGAGGAAGATGAAACAAGGTGGAATTATCGATGTGCTTAAGTGGAATCGGGCCTATAATATGTCGAATGGGAGGAGTAATGAAGGTAGAAACATTTGAGTTTAATTTTAATTGTAACACCACCAAATTGCTAGAACAAATGCACCATCCTCGTTACCTTTTGTGGGCATCAAAGGGCAAGATGTTGTGGTCACTTCGCTATTTTCTAAATGGCATCCTGGTGACAGTTGTCTGTGCTAACATCTCTATTAGACTTCTCCTTGGAAGGGTCCACTATCCTAGATGTCATTTCAATGACTTTCTTCAAGTCATTTCCTGCAACACTTGTTTCCTTAATAGAATGAGACCTTCCATCTTCCACAAACATTTGGAAAATCAATAAATTATCCCTAAGAAAACCTCATCTTTAGGTTGATGTCTTGCTTAGATAACATGATGTATATTCATGACATGGAAGGTGAAGCTAAAATGTGCTCAAGACGAGGTGCCAAGTCTAATTGAGTCTCATCAAAAATGTACTACGAAGGCAGCAGATCAGGGATGTTGGTCAACTAAATGAAATATCAATAACATTTAAGCCCAAAATGCAATGTTTCCACCCTATTTTAAGGATCTTATCATCTTTCAAACATTGGCAAGGCCACCATACAAATGAATTCCTTAACTCAAATACAGTTACCTAAGGGGCTTTGCTATAAATGATGAGATGTTGAATGATGGGGGGGATTTGATTACCATTTAGAGATATTTTAATGGACATTTTTTGTGAAAATCTATATCCCTAATCGAGAATTAGTTATTCTTGTAAGCTTGATTGGTATTTTGAAGTAATTATTTTAATCACATTTTTTTTTAGGAATAATGCTATGAAGAGGAAAACTATTTGAATCCTACATGTGGGACTATGCTATGGAGAAGATTAAATCTTTTTTATGGTTTTTATGACTTTGGTGGTTAATGATTTAATGAACCCCTATTTAACTTTCCTTTGAATTGCACATAGGTACTTCCCTCATTCATCAAAGGGAGCAACCGTCTACTAGAGCCAGGGTGAAAAAATGCTTTCACTCAATGTCCATGAGGAAGTATGATGAAAGTTGAACTCTAGTCCAAAGGGGGGTTTATATGGAAGATTTGTTTGTTTAATGAATGTGTGCCGAGGAGTCCTACTCAAAGGTGGTCATTTTCCAAAGGGGATATGTTTGAATAATATGATGGCTAAGGAGGTTCTATCAAATGAGAAGATAAAGAAGTTATTTGAGGGGAATAAGCTATAATAAAGAGAACACTTTCACATGGGGTTTGTTGGAAGTCATATACATCAAAGAAAATGCGCCCGAACAAAGAAAAGAACACATTGCTGCAATAGAGCTGGCATTATAGGAGGACTGGTCAACACATAAAATGCATGCTAAAGGAAGTCAGTACTGAGAGATCAAATGGTTGTTCACAAAGTCACAAAAAAGGAAATTGTTTCATCCTTTTCAACAAATGATCATGATCTATCAGGAGCTATCCTGCAGGATTAGGGGCAACTAATCTATTTCATAGTAATACAAATTTGCATGAGGATGCGCTTGATTGGTTGAATTATGTTGTAATTACACCAAATGAGAGGTAGCCTTTAAGTAGCTTTCAACCATAACCTAGAAAATAGCTAGAAGAACAAAAGTGCTACAGTGCCAGGCCACTAAAAGAAAAAATAGGGAAAAGGACAAAGATGTATTTAAATTGCCATATATTGGGGAGTAGGTGAAACCCTAACTTGTAATGAATCTAATCTCATTGTAAATTAATCCTATCCATTCATTTGGGCTTTGGAAAACTATAAATAGGGTATTCCCCCTCATTTGTAAGTGTTGGAGAAATGGTGTAAAGGGCATGATGCAGCAATAAAAGGAAGCATTGCATGATTTTATGGATGTTTTCTTTGAGTTTTCTCATCTTGCATGCATGGTTCAACTTCCAAGTTAGTTTTAGTTGTAGTTTCTTGAATGGTTGTGATAATGGTGTTTGTTGTTATGTTATTTGATTAACTTCCAACCCATACATTTGGCACTTGTTGATGACAAGGTGTTGTGCAAAGTTAGCCTAGGATTCCTTATTTCATTGTTACAATCTAGTTCAATTGTATGTTCATGGAGTGCATGTAGAATATGAAAAACTATAGTCCTTAGAAGATTGCACTAGTTTTGTGTAGCAGTAGGCTTTTCTTGGTCAAGAAAAACCCAGTTTAGGAAGTTTTTCTACTGTAGTAGCCTCCATTGTTATTGTTCATTCATAGCTTAGGATTTAGGATTTAGAACCCTTTCCTCTTTTTTTAATTCTTTTGGACCTTTGTTAGAGTAGGATTCCAAGCATCACAAAAAAGCTAAATTTGATGAACATGGTGAGTTCCAACTTGTTGTTTTGAGTGGGAAACCATTGTTCATTCACTTCCAGCACTTTGAAACTACATTTGCAGACCCAACTTCCCATGCTTTATAAACCATAAAGGCCATCGTATGATTACCAACAAATCACATCAACCAACTAAACTATTCCAAGTACTATCATGAATTAACACCTGAGAGACCTTGGGGTAGTTATCTGGAGCTTGTTTGCATATTTCTACCTTTCAAGAGAGATAGTCCACTTGTGTGCTACTTGTGTTGAGGAGGTGCAAAAATACCCATCAACAGAACTAGCACTAGAAGGAGGGCCTGGCTGAGCTTGAGGCTACAAATCTAGAAATTTTATGCACCTTCAAGTAAAAATATGAGATAGGGAGATCCCATTATATGCTGGAAATTTAAATTAGGGAATTTGAAGGCAAGCAAGAGTTTATCTAAGATGGAACAACATTTACAAATTAACATCACTTAACTACATGCAGATTTAAATAGAAGATCAAGGATACCATTACAATAATTTGCATTGGAAAAATAGGTGTAGAATCCATGGTACTCACAAGCATAGTGAATTGGATTGTCCAACATTTTTGGGTAGAATTGAAAGAGTCTTGCAAGGAGAAATTCTATTTTGGGAAAATACTAGCCCTTGGCTCCCAAAGATCTAGAAGAGGAATTTGCTAACATGGAAACCAAGGCATTCAAAGAGCTGATCCAAGGACACTTGAACAACAAGGAGGGACTAACACTAGAAGAAGTGTTGATGTCTAGTTGGTGCAGATTCCACAATACACCACATTCAGAATTTATTTGTACATCATGCACAAACATCATTACCCAAGTCAAGCGTTGTTTGAACAAGTTAGAGTAGTCAACTCTCAATGAAGAGGGGTCATCCCATGAGGTAGAAGGGATTTCAACATCTGGGGGACAACATATTCAAGTTGAACCAAGAAGTTCCACCGAAGTAAATGTTGGGACAACAAATATAGATGCTAAAAATTAAGAGGAAGGAGCTAATTTCCTTGAGACAGCAAAGAGACTTGATGAAAGTTTAGCTAGAAATGAATTGATAAGCCTCTCCTTCATTAGTAAAGGGAAGTCCTCCACTCAAGAAGAGGAACCATTGGTAGTTGAGGATGAATTAAAAAAGTTTGTAGCAACATATGATGTGACATAGAATGTACATTCTAAAGATTAGAAAGAAGAAGAGGCTGAAAGTCTCAGGGCAGTAGAAAATGACAATGAAGGCATAAGTGAAATAAGATTAGAGGACCTTTCCTTCATGAATGATAGTGATCAAGCATCTAAAAATGAATATTTTGAGGAAAGGGAATCAACACAAGCCTCAGTTGTTTACCATCAGGCTTATGTCCCAACTAACGATGAAGATCTGGTAGTGGAAAGATGTGACGAGAAAATATCAAGACTCACAAGGGATTGGTTAGAGCTACAACACCAAGTGGAATTGGAAGTATTATTGCTTCTAGGATGGTGCAGGCTCCATGATTCAACACATTCTGAGTTTACATGTGAACTATGCTAAGAGGCCATCGAGAAAGTTAAAGAACAAGTGGGGAAGCCAAGTGCATTGCTTCCTACAGTTGCTTCAAGGATTGAACTAGAAGTCCAAGAGCCTAAACCAAGTGATATCTCAGCTGAAGGAAACCCTCAAGAAGGTATTAGGACAGCAATGAGAGAAGAAAAACATAGTCTCGAATCTCTTAATGATGAAGCAAATCAAGTGGGAGAGTTGTTTGTTGATCATCAAGAGCCCTTCCCTCTTGTAGAGCATCTATATGCAATGGATGATAGGCTTTATGGGGGATTTTTGGAGGTGGAACACTTGTCATACATCGATCCCCTTGATGGGCCAATCTCACTTACTGATTTCTTCCCACTTAGAATTGTCCCACAAAGGTATAACGATACTGAAGAACAATACATTTCAGAAGACATCGGTAATGAAGACATATCACCTAAACCTCTAGACGGTGAAGCATTATAACTCTTGGATTGGGAGAGGAACCCTTTCTCCATCTATAGTGATGATGAATAAGAGGAAACAAGTAAACATCATGATGAGTCACATGAACTGCAAAGAGAAAACACTAAGGCAGTGAGGTCTTGGAAGTTGCTCACAAAGAAAATACACCTTGCCAACTACAAGCTGCAATTGGGAGTCTTTCCTCCTTGAAAATAACTAATTCCCCTAGACACTCTAGAGCTGCAATAGGATATATTCATCCATGCCATGTTCCTATGACATTGAACATCATAAAATTAAGATCAACACCTAGGGAGGGAGATGGGACAACACACTACCTTTTGAGGACAACAATCAAATGCAACCATGGACTAAAAATGATCAACGAAATAAAATCTATCACCTCAAGGAACAACCAATAGAAGCTATGGGTCCCACTAGCAGCTTGGAAGAGGTGCTTTTTACCTTGTTTTCCTAGCCCCATGCAAGCCCAATACCAAGGATGTTGCATCATCCAGTGCCTACACTCGAGGCTTCCAACACATTGACCAATGATGCAGTGCTCGCTCTCGACTATCAAATGTTGCCACCTCTACATGGTGACATCTAGGTTCTACCTTTCCTTACTCCTTTGAATACTTACAACTGCATTTATCATTTTGATTATGGGAATGAGGGGAGACAAACTTGTTTATGGGTTAACCATGGGTTTAACAAACCTCCTCAACTGTTGATTTTCCATAAATATGCTATTGAATTTGAATGCTACAATGTTGAACTTCTTAAGGATGAGTGTGCATGATTTCCATTATGCTTGTGCATGCATTATGAAGTCTAATGGGCATAATAGTTGGTTTTCCTTTCCCAAACATCATTCTTTGTACATAGCTTGTTTTGGGTAGTATAGGTTTCTTGTACATATCTCGCTTTCATGTATATACCTCACTTTCCTACTTTCATTAGGTTAGTTGGTTTGTCATAGGTTAGTTTGCTTTAGAGTAGTTTCCTTGTTTTCTACTTTCTCTTTCCCACTTTTGATTAGTATAGGTGTTTTTTTGTAGGTGTTTTCTTTTTGTTTGCTTTCTATTCACTTTTTGTTTGCTTCTGTTTTGCTTCTACTTTACTATTGTTGTGCTTGAGGTCCCTTTGCTTTTAGTTGGGCATGTTTGTGTGTACAACAACCATCATTTTACTGCCTAGGCTTGTTCTATGTATTTCTTTGACAAACTTTAATCAAGTTTTCAGAGTGGATGGTGAGGGTCTTTTGTTAGTGTCAAGGACTTGGATGTTTGATTCAAGGAGGATAAGCTATTGGTTGGTCTGATTCCTGATGTATTATGAACTCTCATCTATCTTACACACATTAAGAATCCTGAGGTCATTGTAGGTCCTTTTGCAAAGTCTAGTTATGTGAAAATTCTAAAAATTTTCTTCAACGCCACTATGATTCTCAGCCCTGAGTGCGAACTTCACTGCTTGTAGGTTGAAATGAAGAAATTGAAAATAGAAAAATCAAAAGAAAAGGAAAAAAAGAAAACATTAAAAATAAAAAGAAAAAATTCAACTTTTCAGGAGGATCTGAGCAACTCTATCGGGGCTATGGAAACCCAGCTAGTAGTAGAGCAATGTTTAGGAGAATCACAGTGACAACTTCGTTGGGGCTATGGATGCCTAACTAGCAGCAAGGAAATATCCTGAATTCTTTGGGAGTTAGAATAAAATATGTAGCTTAACTTGATGGAGCTTGGGTTCCTATAGCAACCTAAGGATGGGAATTAACACATATGCACACACTTTGATTTTTAGGTTACTGATGGTCAGGTTGAGTAGTGGTTTTGATCCTCTAGTTGAGAATTTGGTTTGTTTTCCCTAGTGTGACGATCGAAACCAGAGATTCTAGGTTTGTGATTCTAGTTTGTCATCGAAATGCTATAGAAAATTTCCCAAGTGAGTTGCCCCTCTTTTTTCTCTTGACGAGTTTTTTTTTTCTCCCAACAGGATGTTTTTCTCCTATCTCGCTTTGTGTATCTCTATTTCCAAGCCCAAGTTGGCCACAAGTCTAAAAATGATCAATTCCCCATTGGCCAAATTCACCTGTCTGAATTTCACTAAGTTATTTTCCTTCATGGGTTGGGCCTGGAGAGTTTCCCTTAGCTTATCACCCCAGCGTCTGATGAGCCTAGCAAGCCTGTGTTCATGGATCTCCTCTTTCCATTCACCATTGTGTTCTGTTGTTCGCCTATAACCAAGCCTCGATGCCTGCCTGACATGCAGACCCTACACCAATCATTGCCATTGCATCTATCACCCATCATGGACCCACAGTTGTGGGTCACCTCATCCGGGTCTCCATTCCTATTTCACCACTAAGCAATGGTTGACTATGAATTCCGCCCACCTGGCGGGCTTTACAATTGGTCCTCCTATCGTGGTTGTTACCAAATCAAGCTTGACACATTTCAAACTTTCCTAAGTCCAAAATTTTTGTGGGTCTTCATGTATGGTTTACCTTCACCCGAATGCCACTCTCTAGTGGCTCATCTCTCATGTCGCCCCACTGCATGGATCCTACATGTATGATGTCCTCAAAATGAAACCTTAGGGTTGTGGGTGAACTCTTAAGTCCAAAATCGCTGGTGGGTTTTCCCTCGCAATCCACCGCTTGTGGGAGGCTATCACCTCGATGCCATTCCATAACAATGAACCTTCATTGCCTCCTTGCTTCACAGACCCGCAACCCACCAGTGTTGTCATCCTCTTGCAAGCTTCCCCATGATGGTTTCCATCCGTCACCTCACCGCTGCAAAATGGAATTCAAATGTGGTGTACCCGCATGATTCAACCTCTTTCACTGTAGACTTTCATGACCCCGCAAGCATCGCCCACTTGGTCATTCCCAAACGAAATTCTTAATCACATCCTCAAGTAGGTTATTTGTGAAGCCTTAGGCTACCTCATTGTTTGTAGCGGTCCTCCATGACAACTTCTCCACAAATGTCATGTTTGCTTCTAACCTCCGCGTCCTTCTACCTAAGCACAATATCAAGATGATCATGTAGTAATCTTAAACATGGAATTCTAAGCCAATATTGATTATCAAAGAATGATGCCATGCATTAGAGCTTTTCACTTTACAAAGGGTGACATTCTCTTAATGGCTTGCCTTAAATGTCATCCTTCATGATCACTCCCACACATTCCATGACGAAAGCATTGTTTTCGGGCTCCACTACCCACTTCACCATTCAAACAATGTTAACTAGGGGTGCTCCCACAATTTCTCCCCACATGGCCGCACCATCCCGAACTCCCACAAGACTTTAAGACCTTCCATGTAATTGTTCATTTCCTATTATATTAGCTTGTATGTTGATGGAGGAGAGTAATTTAGAATCATTAAGCATAAACCATGAACAAGGGAGAGATGGTGAAGGTAGAATGGTCATGGGAATCATCGCGCTAGCTTGATGGGAAACCTAGAAGGCATTTACATAGCTCATCCCATGAAGATAAATATGGTGCAAAGTGTGAAGAAGAACAAAAGTTTATGCTCCTGAAATAATGAAGGATGGATTGTTCTCTTTTTAGTTAGTAATATTAGTCAGGAGTTAGGAGATAGGTGGGTGTTTGATTGATCAGGTCATATGGCCATGGATGGTCATTCAAGCTTGCGGGTTCTGCATCACTGATGGGCTGTTGTTTCTTCATCGTTCTCATAACACCTCCTTTATGACATCCTCCCACACACTGCCATTTGCATGCTCCTTCCCACATTCTCTTTAATGAAGGCCATACGAGTAGAGCCCACACTCTCATTTGTTGGTGAGGGACTTTATGCAAGTTTCTACCCAAGTGACGCCATCTCCTTATGGATTTCACTGGTGGCACCTCCACATGCTCTCCCCATAATATCTTTCTTGTGTCAAATACCTACATTTTTCCCTTCACAAACCACCATCTCTTAAATTCCTTAAGGACCTGCTAGCTATAGGATGATATTCAATCACTAAGGACATGGGGCGGCTTGCAAAGGATCATGCTTAGAAAATTTAATGCCTCTATCATAAGCATGCAAACTGTGATCTAGTGAATTCCTTTATTAAGTTACTATGCTTGGCTTACCTTTGGCCTATTGCATTCAAAAGAAATTCAAATTTTCAATTTGAGAGATTTAGATCCCACAAAATATTGTTAAATGAGTTAAGACGTATCAAGCTGCATAATTACCAAGAATAGTGTATCAAGAATTTACTCTTAAGGGGTTGCATAAGTAAAAAGCATGAATTCTAGAATTGATTAATACAAAGAATGGATGATATGGCATTAGTAAGGTTGGAAGAGTGTAGCGAGCAAAAATAGACTTGAGGGTGGCATGTGAAGATGCTTTCTATGGCTACTTGTCATGGGAGTTTGTGATGTGGGCATCGAAAGGTGGGATTATGGGCACACTTCACCATTTTTTCATAGAATTTTAACTATGACTTCCTGCCTACCGTTGCCTACATGCTCGACCCCACACCACCTTTACTAGTAGCTTTCCCTATGGAGCTCACAATATTCCATCATTCGGACAATGGCCTTCTCACGTCGCACCCCTCACATTCCTTCTTCCTACTCAGCTCAAGCAGCTGGCGTTCCACATTCTTGTTCTTACTATCATTATATATGGCTTAGAGTTGTATCTACAAATTGAAATATTGATAAGGACCCACTGGGAAGATTTGATTATTGATTGCTCTTATAATATAGAAAGTGTTCAAATTGTTACTATACACAGGGGTTTTGCAGTGATGAGTTTAAATATATTTGCAAACTTGCATAGGCCGAGTAAGTGGGCATCTAGCTTTGAGTGGGTGAAGTTTGGAAGTTGAGAAGGATTTTAATAATGGTGGATTAGCAGAGACATAATATGTTAGCTGTAGTTGAATGTGATTCCCAGGATGAAGTTTCAATGGAGAATCTATGTGAGTTTACTATTTGTTTCATGTGGTTAGATCAAATGAATAGCATCGAGCCCTTTCCATTTTTGCAGGGTCTTCATGAATGGAGGCCACTGCCATTGCATGGTTCTTTTACATTGCTTGGAAGCTATTCTTTACATCCCTCAACCCACACTGTGGGTTATCCTTTGTGAGTTCACAATTCTCCCTATGATAGTAGACTGCAGACCCTATCAAATCCATTAATGCATATATGAAGGAATTTTCTAATGGGTTCTCGACTTTAGTATTGAATGAACTCCTGAGTTCATGCAAAAAGTTTTAAATTTAGCCACAAATGCTCACAACCATATCTCTACATAAATTTAGGGAAATCTCAAGGTGCAGACTAATGAAGAATAGGAGAGTTAGTGTTACTAAGGTATTCGACAGTGAGATGATGAATTTGAAATTAGGATCATCTATCTTGGATTGGTAGGTAGATGGCAAGACTGAACCCATGAAGAATTGTGGTGCATAGGACTTGTAAATGGTGATAGATTTGTATCTATAGTTGGGGCATTAGAATTCCATACATTGCATTTTCAGAGTACATCAATCAAGTAGGCCCAGTCATTGAGGGGACATTCTTGTGGGCTTCCCTGTAGCCGATATTGTTTCCTATGTTGGCGTCATTGACTTGACTATGCCCCACATGATTTCACTTGCACATCACCATTGTGAATGTTTACATGGTGGGTTCCACCCTCTCTGGTGCTGGCAGGGAATGTGATATGGGTCTTTGCTCAACATCAGTCGTGATTACTACGACATTCCTACACCTTTCATCCATGCCCTTATTTCTACAATGCGAATAGGAGTTCCTTTGCTCCTAAATTTGAATAGCTCCTACTAAATTATGCAAGCAATGGAATGTCTATGAATATAAAGTAATGAAATACAACTTCGTAAGAGGAAAGAAGGAATCTCATGGGTATTTGATGGTAGCATCAACCTTTATATTCACGGGCTCCCATCTAGTGGATTCAACATATTGCATGATATTCCAATAATGACCTACTAAGGAATGAAAGTGGAGGCCACGACTTGTGATGTTCTAAGATATAGAATACAGACCCCAGAAGTGGTGGGGTAGTTTGGGACACGTGAAATAATAATGATATTTTCTCCCATGATTAGTGAAACTTTACTAGGTTGGGGCCCTCACTAATTGATGTCAGTAACCCTGTGCCTTTTCTCCATGCGCTAATACGTCATTTTAAGTATGCTAGTAGTGGTTGAATGATTTAAAAAATAGATTGGATGGGGGACATTTGAGTCTCTTACAAACCAATCCAATCATGAAAAGACCAATCCAAAATGATCAAAAGAAGAGAAACTAAGTGGATCGAATGCATCATGAGAGGTATATTAAGCAATAAAGAAATAGGGCATGATAAGGTTTAAAGTACCTACAACGATGGGAGCGTGAGAAAGATTGGGTTTATTAAGAAAGGAACTCAGGAATCAAGGGTGATGATGTGCCCATAGATGTGAATTAAAGAACATGAAGAATATCATTTGAATGAGCACCTAGTGATGATGAAGTTGGGTGTAGTGAACAATCTTTTCAGTTGACGACCATCACCCATGTGGAACCCATGGTCCATAATGCCACTTAGGCAGCTCTTTGTTGTTTGGCACCTGCATACATTCTTCCAATGTACCGCTTGTTTGTATTCACCACCACAAGAGACATTGAGTTATGGTGAACCCAAGGTTATGAGGAAGATGCAACAAGGTGGCAGTATTGTTGTGCTTGAGTGGAATTGTGCTTGTAATATGACAAGCAAGTGGAGTAATGAAAGGGAGAATAATTTGAATTGAATTTTAATTGTAACACCACTAAATTGCTAGAACAAATGCACCACCCCCATTACCTTTTGTGGGTGTTGATGGGCGAGATGTTGCGGTCACCTCACTATTTTCTAAATGGTGTCCTATTGATAGTCATCCACACTAACATCTCCACCGAACTTCTCCTTGGCAAGGTCCGTTTTCCTAGATGTTGTTTGAACGACTTTCTTCAAGTCATCACTTGAAACACTCATTTCCTTGATAGAATGAGATCTTCCATCTTTTGCAGACATTTGGAAAATCCATAAAGTATCCCTAAGCAAACCTCATCTTCAAGCAAACGTCTCGCTTGGATAAGACCGTGTATATTCTTGACATGGAAGGTGAAGTTGAAATGTGCTTGGGACAAGGTGTTAAGTCTAATTGAGTCTCATAAAAAATGTACTGCAATGGCATAAAATTGGGGATGTTGGTTGACTGATCAAAATATCAATAACATTTTTGCCCAGAAAGTAATGTTGCCACCCTATTTTAAGAATTTTATCATCTTTCTGACATTGGCGAGGCCGCCATACCAATGAAGTCCTTAACTCAAATACAATTATCTAAAGGGATTTGTTATAAATGGTGAGATGTTGAATCATGGAGGGGTATTTGATTACCATTGAGAGATATTTTAATGGGCATTTTATTGTGTGAAGCTCTATATCTCTAATCAAGGATTGGTTATTCTTGTAAGCTTGATTTGTATTTTGAAGTAACTATTTTAATCATGGTGTTTTCATGAATAATTCTATAAGGAGGATGACTATTCAAAGCCTGCATATGGGACTATGCTATGGAGAAGATTAAAGCATTTTATGGTTTTTATGAATTTTGTGGTTTATAATTTAATGAACCCCTATTTAATTGTCTTTTGTATTTCATGTAGGTACTTCCCTCATTCATCAAAGGGAGTAGCTTGCTACTGGAGCCAAGGCGATAAAATGCTTTCACTCAATGTCCATGATGAAGTATGATGAAGGTTGAAGTCTAGTCCAAAGGGGGGTTCAGATGGAAGATTTTTTTTTTTAACGAATGTGTGCTAGGGATTCCTACTCAAAGGTGGTTGTTTACTAAAGGGGATCTGTTTGAATAATATGATAGTCAAGGAGGTTCTATCAAATGAGAAGATAAAAAAGTTCTTCGAGGGGACGAAGCTACAAGAAAAAGAACACTTTTTCATGGGGTTCGTTGGAAGTTATATACTTCAAATCAAACATGCCCAAACGAAGAAGAGAAAACATTGCTGCAATGGAGCTGGCATTATAGGAGGACTGGTCAATACATAAAATACATGCTAAAGGAAGTTAGCACTGAGAGATCAGATGGTTGTTAACTAAGTTAGAAAAGAGGAAACTATTTCATCCCTTTCAACAAATGATCATGATCCATCAGAAGCTATCCCACAGGATCAGGGGAAGCTAATCCATTTCACAGTAATAAAAATCTGCATGAGGATGGGCTTGATTGGTTGAAGAATGTTGCAAATACACCAAATGAAAGGCAACCTTTAAGCAACTTTTAGCCACAACCCAGAAAATAGCTATAAGACAAAAGTGCTACAATGTCGGACCACTAAAAGACAAAATAGGGAAAAGGAAAAAGATGTATTTTAAATTTCCATATATTGGGGTTTAGGTAAAACCCTAACTTGTAATGAATCTGAGCCACTTGTTGTAAATTAATCCTAGCCATTCATTTGGGCTTTGGAAAACTATAAATAGGGGCTTGCCCCTCATTTTTAAGTGTTAGAGAACTAGTGTAAAGGGCATGTTACAACAATAAAAGGAAGCATTACATGATTTTATGGATGTTTTCTTTAAGTTTTCTCATCTTGCATGCATGGTTCAACTTCCAATTAGTTTTTAGTTGTAGTTTCTTGAATGGCTATGATAATGGTGTTTGCTTTTATTATATTTGATGAACTTCCAACCCATACTTTTGGCACTTGTTGATGACAAGCTATTGTGCAAAGTTAGTCTAGGCTTCCTTATTTCATTGCTACAATCTAGTTCAATTTTATGTTCATGGAGTGCATGTACAATCTAAAAATCTATAGTCCTTAGAAGATTGCACTGATTTTGTGTAGTTTTAGGATTCTCTTGGTCAAGAAAAACCCAATTTAGAAAGTTTGTCTATTGTAGTAGCCTCCATTGTTACTATTCATTCATAGCTTAGGATTTAGAAAAACTCTCTTAATCCTTTCCTCTTTTTCTATTTATTTTGGACCTTTGTTAGAGTAGGATTCCAAGCATCACAACAAAACTAAATCTGATGAACATGGTGAGTTCCAGCTTGCTATTTTGAGTGGGTAGCCACTATTCAGTCACTTCTAGCACTTTGAAACTACTTTTGCAGACCCAACTTCCTATGCTTTGTAAACCATAAAGGACACCCTCTGATTACCAAAAAATCACATCAACCAACTAAACTATTCCAATTATTGTCATGACCTAACACTTGAGAGACCTTGGGGTAGTTATCTGGAACTTTTTTGCAGATTTCTACCTTTCAAGAGAGGTAGTGCACTTGTGTGTTGCCTAAGTTGAGAAGGTGCAAAAAAACCCATAAAAATTCTTAACGACATCAAACATCAAAGCATAATTGCCATGAATACTCATTAATATTTTCTCTACCCCCTTATTCAAGTGCTCAAGCATTGTTGTCATAATCTTTATATTATTCAAATGAACAAGATCATCCATCCTATCTTCATAATTCTTGAGCTTTTCCATTAGCTCCTCCTTGGTAAATTCCTCAAATTGAGGGGAATATGATGATTCAGGAGTTGATTGTGCCATTTTTACATCTTCAAATTCAATGGGGGTAGTCTCCTCATGATTTTGAGGAGGGGAATGAATTGGGGAGGGAGGAGGAAAGATTGTAGCATGTGAGGTACTAGGTTGCAATGCTTGGAATTGATTTTCCACAGAGCCATTTAAGTTTACATTTGAGTGATATTTTGTTGGCTCAATTTGTACTCAACAACCACCTCATTATATTTGGTTCTAAATCTATCCCTTTCCTCTATTAATGAATCAACTATGCCTTTGGTGAATTATGCCACATTAACATTCATGGTTGCTACCTCCAAGGTAGATTTATTTGAAACTCTTTTTATGATTAAGCCTCCTCTGACACCTGGTGTAGGTTCTACAACTTTAGGATTTTTAGTGGTTGGCGGTAAAGCCCAAATAGCAAGAGTGTCACACTGCTAACTAAAAGTTGGCCCCTATAAATCCAATGTAACTTCTTCTTCACTATTAAAAATTGGGGCATCTTTTCTTCTCATAGTACCAAAATCAATTGTTGATGCCAGGTCCCATTCTGGGAGTAATAACACTCCACTCTTTCTCACCAATGCCCTGACCTCTTTTGCAGAAATGTTTGAATACTTGGCCCTCATTTCATCGGACCTTAGCTTCAACAACCACTTGGGGCTTCTCAAGGCTCTCACTTCTCCTTGTTTCCACCAATGTTGTGTACTCGTCCTTCATTGATCTCCATACATATTCCTTGAAATATTGTGTCTTGAAAAATTTATCATCTTCCATAAAGATTTCACAGGCTTGGAGCATGACATCCTCAGATTTATTTATTCCACTTAGGTCAGCTTTTTTTAATCTAAGGCTCAAATTTTCTGATATTATTTCTCCTTAAGGAGATAACATCACCTACATTATTTCCTCACTAGTTATAGCAATTTCATCATTTGACTCCTCTATAAGATAGTCAACCAAACTAGTAGCTTCAACCTTTTTATTCTTTATTGATGGGAATGTCTCCCTTGGAGGCGATGATTCTCTAATCAAAGAATTCAATTCAATTATTTCAAGGTCAGAAGAATGTTGTGGTGATAATTGAGGTAGTTGTTGTTGTGGTGAATGCACTTTGGACTCCTAGATTGTACAGGAGTAGCAACTGTTTGATGATTTCTTATTGTGCCTTTCCTCCTTGAATATATGTACTCCTTCTTGGAAGGCTGGACAACTTTTATCTCCTTTAATATTGCCACTACTTTGTCAAAATTCTATATCATGGCTTCAATCTTTAAAATTGGGCCACTAATATCTAACAAAGCTTTAAAATCATGCTCCTTAACCTTAATTTCTCTTTCCAATTTCACAAAAACACCCCACTTCTTCATTCTATCAATTTGGACATTAGGATCAAAGATAATTCTAATGAGGTCATCAAGCATAGTGTGGGTGTGAACATACCAACCTCCCCTATTTCTCTTCATTAATCAAACTATGAATCCCTTAGGGTCATATGTCCTATATGCCCAAATCTTCATATTGTAATGACTAAGATAGTGTTCCACAATATTTCTCCATCCATTTGTAATCATGAAAAAATCAGCAAACACAATGTATGTAGGGAAGAATGTTCCCTTTCGCTTCTCATCTAGGAAGAAATCATTTACATTTCCTAGCTGCCACATCACCTCCAAAAACCCAATCCTCAGAGGCACTTCCCTAGGGAGTATGTGGGTTGTCAATTGTGTGCCAAATACCCTTAGAACTATACAATTGTTATAAGGGATTACATCCCCCAATTGTGAGCAATATTCAAATTAGGCCTCCTTTCAGCTGGCCTCAAAAAATCATGTAACTCCTTGGGGATCGTAGCTACATCCACCATTAGAGCCTGTCTCAATTTGGTGGAAAAAATATTTATAGCAATCACATAGTCTTTTGTTCATTCCTATCCAATATAGGGTCCACAACTACACCGATATCTCAATACCATCCACAACCCTTTTAAGTTCCATCTCCCAACCAAAATAGCCTGCACCTTTGAAAAGAAACTAGGTGGAAAAATTATATAAGGTATTTATGTTAAGATGTTGGATACTCGTAGTCATGTACCTATGGGCCATTGGCATGCTATAGCTAGGATCAAACCCTATAATTTGGTAGAGGGAGTAAAAGGTCCTCTAAAAATATGGTTGGATATAATTAATAGGGAGAGGCTCAACATCAGAGGGTCCCAAAGTAATCTTTCTTTTGTTGATTCCCTTCCCTACTAATATCAGAAAATTGGTCAACACTGACACCCTGAAGTTTTGTTTTACCCTTTTATATTCCTCCCTCGACATCTGCTCATCAATCTTAACCATGTCACTACTCCAAGTGTTCAACTTGAACACATATGCAACTTCTTCCTTATTAACCCATACCATATTTTTTCCATCATGAGCTCTAATAACCCTAACCAAAGGGTCATAGTTCACAACAATTGCTTTGAGAAGATCAACATCTATAAACATATCAGGTACACCTATTTTACCCATTTCCAACCTCTAGGGGTTGTAGAAAGGGATACCAGCATTCCTATTTCCAAACCATCTGTAGTACAGTAGGGTAGCATCTTTAATTGTGCAATAATAATCAGTGATGCCAAATTTAGTTCTAGGGCCAAATTACATACATTGTTCCTTTGATTTATTAGAGGTTGAAGATACCAATTGTTTGGTTAAGTCGTATGACATAGGTCTTTTAGTGAGATTCAAATAAGAAGATTAGCCTTTTGACACAGATTCTTTGACTTTTGGTGTCATAGTAACTGAGTTTGTGTAAACTAGATTTTACTACTCAGCAAATTGCAAGCTTACAACTAGGGTATAGGTTGATGCAAGGCAATAGTAGGACTAAACAAGTTAATCATTTGAATTAAACATCAAACCTTAAAATCAATGCAATGAACCCAAAAACCCTAATGATAGAATCATAAAATGAGCACTTACAAAAAAAATTAAACAACTGAGAAGCAAGATAGCAATTTTACTCATTAGTCTTGCGGATGCTTGAAAACCCTAATTCTTGTTGTCGAACGAGCTTGAAAATTTCCCAAATGGAGTCAAGGTCTTGAAACTAACGTTCAGCTTGAGATAAAGTAAAAGAGTCATCTTGATTCCGAGTCTGGTCTTCATTTTCTTTGACCTGTATCTCAAATTCAACATTCATTGTGTCACTATCATTTGTCCCACTGCCATTGCCAATGCCACCAATACCAGTGTTTGGAATTGGAGTGCTGCACAACCCTCTTCTTTTGCATGTGGACCTCCAGATTGTGAGTGCCCTTTCAAAAGGAAATTTTTTGACATTATATACAGTTCGTTTCATCCTCAAGCAATTTTCCAAATTCTTGTATCGTTTGTTTCTTAACTTTGATTTCAAAAATGCCAATGAACTAAAAAACTCTCTCATCCTCTACTAACCCCAATATCATTGTTTGACATAAATCAACAAGTTTGAAATATTTTGATATTGTACCACACAATATTTCACTCTGACCTAAGTTTTTCCAAACCTTTGTTATTGAACCCATTTCAAAGGCCTTCTCCATTCCCATGGAATCATATTGGTCCATCATACTTCTTGCAAAATTCTTACATTGGGTATGTTCAGGATCAAGGTGGGCCAAAAAGTGGCAATGAGGAAAAAAACACGTCTTTCATCGACCCAAAAATGCAAAAATACCGTGTTGAATTTTTTTAGGCTTGGGTGTCAGTACACACCACCAAAGCAAACACCAATCCTAGTTTTCCAAATTGGATATCCGATTTGTAAAAAGCATATATATACAAAATTTGTTGTTGTTTTAAAATCATTTGACAGTCAACAACCTGCAAGCGCATAGTGAGGAGGTTCTTCGAGTAACGGATATCCGATTTCGCCAATATCCTATTTGAAAAGGTAATATTTTAGACTTTTATCTGCTTTGATTCAATTTTGAATTAGATTTGGATAATTTCAATTAGTTTTTTGTGGATTTTTTTAAAAATAGGGTTTTTGATTGAATTTTTATGAAAAATTTTAGTTTAGAATGGATTTTGATAAAAAATGAATGTTTTTTTGTGGATTTTTTCAAAATAGGGTTTTTGATTAAATTTTTATGAAAAAATTGAATTTAGAATGAATTTTGATAAAAAAAATGAATGTTTTTTGTGGATTTTTTTTCAAAATAGGGTTTTTGATTGAATTTTTATGAAACAATTGAGTTTAGAATGGATTTTGATAATAAAAAATGAATGTTTTTATGGATTTTGATTTAAAAATAGTGTTTCTTATGTATTTGTATTAAAAATTAGAGAATTTTATAGATTTTTGTTAAAAAGTAGGGTATTTTTTGGATTTTTTTAAAAACTAGGGTATTTTTATAATATTTTCATTTATATTATCTAATTTTAATTATTTTTTAACTTTAATCAGGCATTATGGCTGCTAAGAATAAGAATGCACAAACTCCACCAGTTGAGAATGAAAATCCACCAGCTAAGAATCAAAATGCAGAAATGCCAAATGCTCCACCACCTCCGCAGCCATCAATTGAAGACTTAATTCATGAAAAAATGGAGCAATTGAGGGGAATTTGTGATGTTTATAAGAAAATCCCTTGATTATCCTGTATGTCAACCACATTGACAAGAATAATTACAAATGTAGAAACCCTCTCCACCCAACATAATGCCTTTCATTCGTGTCGAGAAACCATGAGGGAATATTATGCATGTGGATTGTCTTATGATGACGTGAAAAATCTCCAAATAACAAAAGCCCAAATAGCCTCTTTATTTATTATCCCTAGCACTGGTTTTTCGGTTAATGTTAACAAACCAAATTTTTCTATAAAATGGTGCACGCATAGGGGCATAGTAGATAACTTTTGGGATCATTGGTGTATGGTTTTTGATAAACCACCCAACAATAATCTTGATGTACCTTTTTAATTTATTAAAAAATTATATGCTAAGTTTTTTTTAGTGCATCATGTCAATTACTTTGACATTAAACCCTTCTAGGGCGTTGGTGGAGGCATGCCCCAGAATAGGCCAAGGGCAGTTAGAGTAGTCAGGTGCCCACATGTTCCCCATCCTTCCCTTCCTCCGCCACCTCTAGTACAACATCCAGATATTACAGAGGATGCAACCACACAAACTATCCAGGCCATTCACTCTTTGAGTGGTATTTTGATTTCCCATGCTTCTTCAATAGCTCAGCCACATTCTGGTGATGTTCGCAATGGATCCAATTCTATTGCATCATCCTCCTCGGGTCCACATATTTATGTGCCACATATTTACAATACGTGCTAGCATATATGCTTGGGTCCTATTGTACATCCCGCTAAGCATCCATTAGACACTTCTGATTATGGCATCCAGGATGTGGAGATTATAGCAGATCACACACAGGAGAGTGGAGCACACCCTACAGAGTCCTCTCCTACTAGAGAGGTGGACATTGGAATAGTTACACAAGCAACATTTAAGGTGCAAATTCATAAGTTGCATTCCTTTAAAAATGAATATTAATAAGAGATAGTATCAAGTACTAATATTTATTTACATGGTCTATTTAACAGTTAATGTCTGAGGAGGAGCTCACACGGGTGACTGATAGCACCCTTAGGGCCATTTCATTTTGCCTCGACACACACACAGTATGTATTTTCACACTCATTCATTTACATTTTTTTACTGTATACTTGCTTGTCATTTGAATTGTCATTAATGAAATTATATATTAACTTATATGTTTATCTTATTCTCTACTTGTAGGAAACACCTAGTGCAAGCGAGGTGCGATGCTCTCTAGACTATGGAGGCACAATGTTAGATAAGGGAAAGGTAATTGAACTCAAATTTGATTGAATTAAGATTTATAAGATCTTTTATCGATTATGCATACATTGACATAGATTCGTAGTTTCATATGTACTTGTCATTTTTATGTATAGGCAGTTGTGAGCTATACATCATTGTTGATAAGTGTCACAACACCTGAAGGAGTAGGTATTCGAACACCTGAAGGAGGAGGTGTTGAAACACCTGAAGGAGAAGGTTTCGAAACACCTAAAGGAGATACATAAAAATATCAGCCTAAAGAGGTATGTGTTTATTTTATTTTGTGCTTGGTAAATATGTTCTTATTACCAACAATTCTATGCTAACTTGGATCAATTTCATGTTTTTGTTCACATATATAAATTGACGTTACAAAAGTTGGTTTGGTTAGTTCTTTGAGAGGGGTATATTCTAGGACTCCTGAACCTTCAAAGAGACGTATATTTCAGGTCATCAAGATTTCAATTTTAGAATTCAATTATAATTCAATGTATATTATTTTTATGTTAATTATTTGATTTTAAATTATATAGTATAACTAATCTCAATTGTGGTTTGACTTTTTCTTGTGCAGCTACCTTCAGAGCCAAAGAGTGCTTCAAAGAGGCTCCATTTTGATGATCCACCAGTAGTTTAGGATGAGATAGACATTTTGGCATGTAAATTTTGAATAGATACGAGATGGCATATGCCACATATTGTAAAACTTTGTTTGAGTTGGCGTTGATGCCATTTTTGTATATGGACATACACTTGATTATTAGATAATTTGATATATATAGAAGTTGACAATCAAATTTAGTTTCCTCCTCATGTGCATGATTAAACTCTTTGAAGCAATGGTTAAATATCAATGTACAATAGCATAAAAGAATGGTTAAATATTATGTAGTTTATATTCATATTGTTGATTACATTGCATTGCACATCTTTCAAACTCAAAGCATTCACATTGCATAAGTAACAACTAGATGTTGATAGATGAAAAATTTCAATAACAATATAGTTTTACAAAGTCAACCTCGGCGGTTATGCAATTACTTCACATTACATAACTAATAACTAGGAGCAATTACAATTGCATTAGCTTGTCATGGAATTCTATGAGACCACATTTCTTTGAGGAAACTTGGCACAAAACTCACAAAAAATGAAAAGAAAGCACTCAAACAAACTTTAAAGGGGTCTCAGGCCTGCTTCCCCCTCATTCCACATGCTATGCAGCCATTTACTTGCGGTGTAGTGGCCGAACAATGGAGAAAACATGTAAAAATAATATATATATACAACCTAGAAGCATGAATTATGATTAGAATATTACATAACATCATATAAACAAAAAAACCACTATAAAATTGAATGTCATTTAAAACATGCATGATAAATATTCATCGTTGAAACTTGAATTGTGGTAGCTTGATAAACAAAGTCAATTGATGCCAGGGTTCAATTTGTCTGATATTGAAAAAATAAGCCAACTGAGTAGAGTTATCAACATTCTTCAAAAATCATAAGAATTATTTTAGTACACTAGCCATTTTGACGTCTTCTTGCAGTCTCAAACATTATTTTGTATCATTGTTACATTGGTCTTGAGAGTGATTGCACGTTTGAAGTGTTTAAACACATACCTTTTTGTAATATCAAGGATACTTTTTGAATCTTCCATGCATTGCTAATCTAAAAGCAAAGGTATTTTTCCTAATCTGTATGCAGCCATGCTTTTGACATTGTCAAAAAGAGCAAAACTTCCTTAATGATGCAAAGGAATGGCCAAGTAGTTCTAACTCTCCACATGAGAGAAGAGAGATGTTGGAGAGTACATCAAGTCAGCAAGAACCGAAGTCTAATGGGTTTTAGTTTGTAGTACTCCTCTGTTTCTCTGCAGAAGTGTGATAAATTCTTAGTTCAATTATGCTGAACAATTTTAGAAAAAAGAAAGTTGTGTCACGGTCCACATTCAATCCAACAATAAAAAATGAAATCTCAACCTCTTGGAATGAAAATTATTGTTTGCAAAACAAATGAATAAGAATGAGGTAGTTAAGGTGTTTGATGTTATTTAGAGGTCACTTTTAGGGTGCAAGGCTTAAAAGTTCATTTTAAATGCACTCAAACAAACTTTAAAGGGATCTCAGCCCTGCAGCCCCCTCATTCCACACACTATGCAGCAATTTACTTGTGGTGTAGGTGCCAAACAATGGAAAAAACATGTAAAAATAATATATATATATATATATATATATATATATATATATATGTAGCCTAGAATCATGAATTACGATTATAATATCACATAACATCATATAAACAAAAAAACCACCATAAAATTGAATGTCATTTAAAACATGCATGTTAAATATTCATCATTGAAACTTGAATTGTGGTAGCTTGATATACAAAGTCTATTGATGCTAGGGTTCAATTTGTATGATATTGAAAAAATAAGACAACGAAGTAGAGTTATCAAAATTCTTCAAAAATCATAAGAATTCTTTTAGTAAAATCAAGAGTTATCAAATGTCTTTTTGTAGTCTCAAAAGTTATTTTGTATCATTGTTACATTGGTCTTGAGAGTGGTAGCTTAATATAGGTCCAAAATACAAAACCTGGTTTACCTGTGCAGTGTAATAGTGGCATAGGAAGATTTTTCTTTGAAAGCTCATCCTCTTGGAATGAAAATGCTTGTTTGCAAAACAAAAGAATAAGAATGAGGTAGTTAAGGTGTTTGAAGTGATTTAGAGGTCACTTTTAGAGAAGAGAGATGTTGAAGAGTACATCAAGTCAGTGAGAACTAAAGTGTAATGTGTTTTAGTTTGTAGTACTCCTTTGTTTCTCTGTAGATGTGTGATAAATTCTTAGTTCAATGATGTTGAACAATTTTTGAAAAAAAAAAGTTGTGTCACGGTCTGCATTCAATCCAACAAGCAAAAATGAAAGCTCAGCCTCTTGGAATGAAAATGCTTGTTTGCAAAACAAATGAATAAGAATGAGGTAGTTAAGGTGTTTGAAGTTATTTAGAGGTCATTTTTAGGGTGGAAGGCTTAAAAATCCGCTTTAAATGCACAAAAAAGAATGAAATTACTTCAAACCAAGTTTGTGAAGAAGTTAACTATGTTGCCCACTAGTTTCCCTTAAGAGTCCAAAGTGCTAAAAGGCGGCAATCTTTGAAGGGCTATTTCTCAGAGACCGTGATACTTACAGACTCTCTATTTGAGGCTATGGGATTGTGTTCAGACCATCTACAAAAACCTTTCTCGATTTTTGCTATCTCAGAGGCATTTTCTTGTGGTGATGACTTTTTAGTGGAGGGAAAAGTTGCAAAGTGGTGCAACTTTCATTCTGCAACTCATACAACCAAACAAACTGTCCCAACACATCTGGATGGGTATGTTTATGCTATGGATGGTCCTCTCTTGCACCCAAATATGCCGAATCACTCTGAGCTACATTGGACCAACAATTTCCCTTAAGAGTCCAAAGTGCTAAAAGATAGAAATCTTTGAAGGTCTATTTCTCAGAGACCGTGATGCTTATAGACTCACCG
Organism: Sequoia sempervirens; assembly: GCA_007258455.2. Classification (NCBI taxonomy): domain Eukaryota; kingdom Viridiplantae; phylum Streptophyta; class Pinopsida; order Cupressales; family Cupressaceae; genus Sequoia; species Sequoia sempervirens. The sequence goes on along the minus strand of VDFB02271358.1, from coordinate 583,495,956 downwards.
TCTGAGGATATGGGATTGTGTTGGGACCATATAAAAAAAATTCTCTCATTTTTTGCTATTTCAGAGGAATTTTCCTGTGGTGATGACTTTTCAGTGGAGGGAAAAGTTGCCAGATGCAAGTAGTGTAAAGTTGCAAAGTGGTGCAACTTTCATTTCGTAACTCGTACGACCAAACAGACTGTTCCAACATGTTCAGATGGGTACGTTTCCGCTAGGGATGGTCCTCTCTTGTACCCAAATATACCGAATCACTCCGAGCTACATTGGAAGATGATTTCCCTTAAGAGTCCAAAGTGCTAAAAGGCAGCAATCTTTGAAGGGCTATTTCTCAGAGACCGTGATGCTTATGACTTTCCATCTAAGGCTATGGGATTGTGTTGGGACCATTTACAAAAACTTCTCTCGTTTTTTCTATCTCAAAAGCGTTTTCCTATGGTGATGACTTTTCAGTGGAGGGAAAAGTTGTCGATGCAAGCATGTAAAGTTGCAAAGTGGTGCAACTTTCATTCCGCAACTCATACGACCAAATTGATTGTTCCAAAACATCTAGATGGGTATTTTTATGTTAGGGATGGTCCTCTCTTGCACCCAAATACACCAAATCACTTTGAGCTACATTGGACCAGTGATTTCCCTTAAGAGTCCAAAGTGCTAAAAGGCAACAATCTTTGAAGGGCTATTTCTCGGAGACTATGATGCTTACATACTCTTCGTCTGAGGCTATGGGATCGTGTTGGGACCATCTACAAAAAATTCTATTGGTTTTTTCTATCTCGGAGGCGTTTTCCTATGGTGATGACTTTTCAGTGGAGGGAAAAGTTGCCAGATGCAAACAGTGTAAAGTTGCAAAGTGGTGCAACTTTCATTATGTAACTCGTACAACCAAACAGACTGTTCCAACATGTCTAGATGGGTACGTTTATGCTAGGGATGGTCCTCTTCTACAACCAAATACACTGAATCACTCCGAGATACATTGGACTGAGTGAAATTAGTTGAAAATTTGATGCAGACACAAAGGCACGATCACAAACTCTTTGCAACCTACCTATTTGAGGCATCTAACAAGATTATTCTAACCTCTTTGGATAGTCCAAAACTCCCTTAAAACTTGACAAGCAACTAAATACACATTTCCCTCTTTAACCCCCTTAAACCCTTGTAATAGTGAGAAACTAGTTTTTGTACAATTACTCCACAATTTTCCAAAACACCAGATCAACACATGACTGATTCAAACACCCATATCTAGGTTACACAACATATATGAGAAAAAATATAGAATCCTTTGGACCAGCGTTGACTTCCTATACATTCACCCTTGAACATGCTACTCAATTAACCCAAAAATGCAAAGCAACATACCTTCAAACACCATACTGACCCCTGAAACCTTGGGGCAGCAAATAAATTGCCAAGAAAACAAATATTTTGTAATTGGATTCCATTTGTACGAACTTATAACTGTCAAATCAGAAAACCCTTGATTTTAGTGTAATTCTTGAGGGTTTATTGGATGTATCACTTCCACAACCTTTCAGACTCTGCCACCACCTTAGAAACCTTTATTTAGGCCCCAGTATGCTTAGAAAATAAAGAAACTTCTGGTATCTTAGAGATTTTTGCAAACCCTAGGGTAAAAACTCTATTTTCAAGTGAAAAAAAACCACCATTTTTAGACCTTTAACTCTTCATTTTACTTCAAAACCCAGTTCTCCATGCCTTCCGCTCTTGAAATATCATTTCCTAATCCCTACCAACTCATCCCAATAATTCACATTGGCACACAGTAGGTGGGATGAGATTCAAGCCATTAAAATTGCAAAACTCTTATTCCCCTGTTCAGGAACCTGTCTAAAGAAAGTCTGAGTTTTGAGGCAAAAAGTAAATAAATAAAACCTCTATTAAGAAGTTAGAATAAATTAAAGACATGTAATAATGTTTCTACATAAATTTTTGATACAAAAATGCTTGAATGGCTTGTGCACAAGCAGAAAACACAAGAAAAACAGTAAAATATAAACTGACCAATTGAAACTTTATTGATTCAAAGAAAAAAATCCTTCAACCAAACCTGTATCGAGCCCTTGAAGGCCTTAAGTACATTTCTATTCCTTGGAATCCAACTCCCAATTCCTTTAACCACCAATATTAACTGACTTTTGAAACCTTAATGACTATTGAAGGCCAAAATACAAACATTTTCACATTAATATGACTCAATGAAATGTTGTACTTTTCCACTTCTAACTTTACTAAGACCTCACTTAATGGCTTGAAATAGAATCATTACATGTGCAAAACACTGTTCTTGCTTCTCCCTAAACAAATTTACTAATTTTCCTTCAAAGGTTACAAAGCAACAACTAGGACAAGTTGGGATCTCCATTTTTTTTACCCTAAAACCTAAAACCTCCTCCTAATACATGACCATTAGGACTATTAGATCTCATTAAAGACAAAAAATAAAAGTTTTAACACTTTAATCATTGAAATGATCCACAATGATATTGTGGTGTAGGTTCTCTTGCACCAAAAATGGTGGTTACAACTTGCTAATGTCAAGGAAAATGTGGGGGCAGCAAGATTTAAAGTTGTCTCAAGCTTGTGCAAGTCATAGTAGACGTGTTTGATGAATTTATAGGGTGTGGCAAGGTTGGAAAAATTTATTTCCTTAAAAGCCTCATGAAAGTTGCTAAAAATGAAATTGCACCCAAGTTGGATTTGAGGAGCAAAAGTTGCAAGCCACTATAATTTATTATATATAAATGGGAGATATTATAAAACCTGGTTCAAACGAGCATACTGATAAGAAAGAACTAGGAAGAAAACCTTCGGTTGTAGCTTGATTAAGTACAAAAATATACCCCTTTACAAAACCTATGAGTTTCCAAAATACAAACCCCTTTACATTTTAAACATACCCTTTATACAATGCCAAACATTTGACCCATATTTTAAAAAACATCACTAGGTATAGATTATGCCCATACACAATTATGACCGTTTTACATTGTTTCCAATTTGAGAATTCAAATTTTACAAAATTTTCCTATTAGAGGCATTTAGGGTACAATCTTCAACAATAGTAGTATGTTCACATTCTGGACTGACAAGCACCTGTACAAACCATCAAGGTAGCTTAGAATAACCAATCTATATTATTCTAAATGACACGAAATATGATGAGATGGTAATGAAAAATATAAAAGACGCTTAGAATAACCAATCTATATTGTTGTAATATGTTGCATACCTCTCTGAAAGGATCAAAGCTGGATATTGTTGCAACAGGTCCATGATCAATCATGCCAGGAATATCGCAAAAGTGGGAAAATGAGAAATCTATATTGTCACAATAGAAAAGATGCTTAGACTAACAAATCTATATTAATCTAAACAATTTGAATGATGATGAATTGGTTATGCAAACTATAAAAGAAGCTTAGAATAACCAATCTATATTGTTGTAATCTATTGCATACCTCTCTAAAAGGATCAAAGCTAGCTATTGTTGCAGCAGGTCCATGATCAATCATGCTCGAAATATCACAAAAGTGGGAAAATGAGAAATCTATATTGTCACAATAGAAAAGATGCTTAAACTAACAAATCTATATTAATCTAAACAACTTGAATGATGATGAATTGGTGATGCAAACTATAAAAGATGCTTAGAATAACCAATCTATATTGTTGTAATCTATCGCATACCTCTCTGAAAGGATTAGAGCTCACTATTATTGCATCAGGTCCATGATCAATCATGCTAGGAATATCGTAAAAGTGGGAAAATGAGAAATCTATATTATCACAATAGAAAAGATTATTAGACTAACATATCTATATTAATCTAAACAACCTGAATGATGATGAGTTAGTGATGCAAACTATAAAAGATGCATACCTCTTCAAAAGGATCAAAGCTGGCTATTGTTGCAGCAGGTCCATGATCAATTGTGCCAGGAATATCGCAAAAGTGGGAAAATGAGAAATCTATATTGTCACAATAGAAAAGATGCTTAGACTAACATATCTATATTAATCTAAACAACTTGAATGATGATGAGTTGGTGATGAAAACTATAAAAGACACATACCTCTTTGAAAGGATCAGAGCTGGCTATTGTTCCAGTAGGTCCATGATCAATCTTGCCAAAAATATCACAAAAGTGCATACAAAATATCACTATTAAAAACACCTGCATTGCAATAGTATATAAAATATCAATATTAAATAAAGAACACTAATGAACTTAATCATAATGAACATAAGCATTATACCCTCCATTCTTGAAAATGCTATTGAAGTGTGACTGAAGGGTCATCTCTTTGCCTAAGAGTATCCAATATTGCTTCATGGTCAACATTACTAAGTGTCCATAGTTGTTTTGTCTTTGGTCTTGCATGATGCTTCAACAACTTAACATTTTTTGCTATAACAAGGTGCAAATACATGAGAATGGTTTTGTGTTTCTCGTAGTCTTCAAATGCAGGTATTCCATTCTTTCTAATCATGTATGTTCACAACCAAGTTCCTGCAACCACAACTGAACCTATAGGATACACGAAACCATCATCATCTTCCATTGGTTGTGTTAGCTTATGCTTTACCCACACACATCGAGCCAACCAATAGTCTAATCTCTCTTCATTCCCTTGTGGTGCAACAACTGCAAAAATATGTCCTAGCTGTAGTAGATCTGAAAGCAAGTGGTAATCAACTAAACTTTCCATTATGTCATTTGTCATGGATATTTTTTGAGATAAAGGAGTCAGATACTATGGTACCCATGTATCCACCCACTCACTTGACTCGCATTGATCCCGCTCGCACTGAATACAACTCTGACAAAATCAAGCCAACTCTCATGTCCAAATGGTCCATGTGCCTGCATCTAAGCTTCGAAATGAATGCATCTTTGAAGAATCTTTGATTGTATGACAATCCAATCTTCCTCCCACTATACCCTCCTCAACGAACCAAAAGAATCTATGCACTATTGATTCAAGTGTCCCTCCCTATGACAATGTTGAACTACACCAATCAACTATAGAACATGCATCGCTGAATTTTTCTCCTGAAATCTTCAATTGCTCCTTAACTAGAGCTCTCTTTACGCATGCACCTACTCCATCATGCTCCCCTTTCCCATGTCAACTTCAAAAACTCCAAATATGAGGTAGACCCTCTCTACATGCATTCTACTCAACCAATAAAACATCACGAGCATTCTTGAATTGACTGTGCAATTATCTGACCAAATGAGATGTCAACCTAGTGCTATATCATGCTCCTACATGAACTCAAAAAAAATCTCGAAACAATGTTGAACATACTTGGATGAATGAGATCTATCATTGAACTCATATAAAAATGATACTCTCTAATTATCTTTCAATCCTCCTATGTACTATCAGGTGCGTGTATAAATGCTATGTGGACAAAAATAGAAATCTAAATGGAATTGTAATATTGAGATTGTACCTTGTTTTGTGGTTTCAATGTGTATCTTTTTGCAAAATAAACCAGCATTATAATAGTGCCAATCGGGAAAAGAGTCCTTACACATCCTAAATTGTTGATCAACCAGAGACCTATGACTATGCCTTGCATGCTTGTAGAAAATATTGTCCTTAAAATCTGAAATAAAATCAGCAACACTGCATTCTTTTGTAACCAACTCACATCTAGAACCTTCACCTCCACTCTGCAAAGTATATTTGACTATCTCATATCTCTTTTTCTCAACAAGCTTCTTTCCAAATTCATGTTTGAAACTCTCATGAAAACATTGAACAAACTTTGACAAGCCACCACATTGTGAGCACTTTGCATTTAAACAATCATTTTGATAGAAAAAGCAACCATCATCTCTAGAACATAAAAAAATATCTAGCAAGTCCCTTGATGATTTTGGAAGATGCATTGCACCACACTCCTGCAACACTTCCTTAGTATGCAAAGTAGAATAGATATAGATAATAGTTCATGGTACATTGAAAACTCCACATGGTATTTGCAACAACAAGTCTTACGAATTTTAAGAGGCACACAATAAAATGGCTTCAAACCTTCAAAAGTCCTTTGCAATATTTCCATATTTGGATGTGTTTAAATAATTTTTTTGAACAAAATTGTTTGGCTTTATTCCAAGAAATGTTTAGGATGTGGTGTACGGTCTCGATTACCAATTCTTAACTTTAAAACATCCTTTGCATTGGGTGATACTCGAGATTTATCATGCCAAAATTGTTGAATTACCTGCTTTACATTATCGGTTAGCTTCTTATCAACACGTGGAAGCTTCCCGAAAAAAGGCCATGTATCATTTTGAAGAGGATCATCTATTCTTTCTCTTCTTGCAAGTTCTCTATCCAAATTTTTATGATTTATGTCAAAACCAATACAATTTTGTCTCATAAAGTGAGCCTTTTTCAATTGATGGCTTACTAGGGTGGTTGTAATGACTCTTCGAGCAGCTCTCTTATCCTTTTCCTTATTATTTTTTCCAATAGACTTGAGAGCATTAAAAATATTTTTGACAATAATAGAATTTTTTTTGGTCTTCTTGTTCACACGAATCTTCAATTTGGCTAGCAAAGGTCTCATCTTTTGCATCTTTAGCAATTGTACAAAAATTCGGCATTGATCGGTCAATGTCTTACCACTAAAACATTGGTTGAAAAGTCTTCTAGCCCACAACCGAACAGTTTGTGTTGACCTCTTGCCTTCAAAATTGTTTATAATGTTCTCATCAAATTCAAGTAACCATTTAGGGGTTCTTGAAGGTCTTGAATTTGGAATATGTCTCTCTTCCACACAAGGTTCTTCATTTCTCATCTAATCTGGTGAAACATAATTTACACTTAGTTCAATATTATGTTCAACATCTTCAATTCCAACATTTTCACCTTCAATTTGAATAATTTCATTCCCAATTTCAGTATCATATTCAACAGCTTCAAATCCAACATTTTCACCTTTAACATTTTCATTATCAATTTTAATATTTTCATTCCCAATTTGAATATCATGTTCAACATCTTCAATTCCAACATTTTTAGCTTGAACATTTTGAGTATCAATTTGAACATTTTCATTCCCAATTTCAATATCATGTTCAACATTTTCACCTTGTACATATTCAATTTCCTCTTCACTTGAAAGACCATAAGGCTCAAATTCACCAATATTTAACATACCTTGTCTTCTCTTCCTATGATCTTCTTTATTTTTTTGTTTGTATTCTTCAATTTGTTCTTTTGTAAGCTTTCTCTTACATTTATGCTTCTGACAACTATTGCTCCCCATTATACCTCATAAAAGATGCTAAAAAATTATTGTTTATGATAGATTTGAGTACAAGATGCTCCAAAAAGTTGAACTTTGTGTCTTCCTGTCTAAAATCATGTGTTTGTTGCCTACAAAGCCTGCAAAAAGAATGTAGGGTCCATTGGAATGAAAAAAATGGGCAATATGGGGTTTTGGTATGGCCCACAAATTAGATATTAGACTAAATCCGATATCTGATATGAACTTTGTTTAAAATAAAACAATTTTATATTGCTCTCTAATGGTAGGATTTTAGTGCTATAAATCAAATATCCTATTTGTTCATATATAGACCTAACAATAA
>VDFB02271358.1:583417909-583488216 GCA_007258455.2 Sequoia sempervirens | reverse complement strand
ATTTTAAGTTTTCAACAAAGTAGACTTTTAAAAATAAAATAAACTTAGTAGTTTAGAAACTACATTCAATTTTCCATAGATTCTATTCTTACATATTTTTGAAATAATATAGATAACTTATTCAATTTTTTTTGTGAAGTTGCCTAACTCTGATTTTTCTGAATTTTCATTGCCACTTAAGGGCCTATTTTTTCCATGATGATCCCACACATACCCCATTGTTGTCTAAGATTATCTTTATTTAAAATTCCTTCTATTGTCAACTCATTGTATGTTACACTTTTCATAAATTGTTCAATCAAGATATTTACTTTATCATGAAAATATTTTGGGCTATCTCGGTTTACCCAAAATTGAGGATACACAATATCCATGGCTTCAATTATTTCATTTTGAGGGAATCTTTCATAAATCTCTGAGGAAATAAATTTTGCAATTACCTTCAAATTATCACTAACAGATTTAACAATATCGTTAAAATATTCATTTCTAACAGGTGCTTCTCTGATAGAGCACCAAGCTATCTTACAATGGTACATTGGTATCTCATATCTGTGTACACAAATACATACGTGCATACTTGCATTTAACTGTAAATAATTATCAGGCTTACTCAAATAAGTAATTTTCTGAAATAATTTGGGCTTTCTTTTGTTAGATCTAGATATAGATGATCGAGGGCCATGCATGTATTTCTACGTAGTTTGAAATATTCATAAATATACATAGTTTTGTCTTGGGATTTCTTCACAAGATTGTTCATTTCATCTAGCATGGGGAGAATACTAGCTAAGGTCAAGAGTGTCTCATATCACTTAACCTATGTAAGAGGTTAGGAGCTTTGTCTACTATGTTGTGGTGCCCGTACATTACTCCAATCAAGGATTAATATTCTGAAAGAACTCATTGTGTTGGTCCATGCAAGGAGATCCATCTGGTATCAACATCCTTGAGAGGCTTGTTTCCTATCATTATTCCCTTATAAAATTTTTGAAATTCCACAAAATATTGGGGACTTTGGCATAAGTATGCGTAGAGCTTGCGAACTAGATTGTCAACTTTTGATATTGTTGGAAACTTGCTTACAATTTTGAAAGATAAATTCATTCTATGGGCCATGTAGTGAATTCCAAGCATGTATGGTGCACATTTAGTTTGTAACTTTGTGCAAACACCACTCCTTTGACCTTGCATCACTGTAGTTCCATCAGCTCCTACACACACCAACTTTTTGGCAATTGTCAACTCATCCATACCTGCAATTTCATTCAAATATTTATTGAATAGTTCAAATAGATTTTGTGATGTTGAACCATCCTTCATTTTATGAACACTGAGAAGATGAGCTTGGTAGACATGTTTTACAGTATACACATGCATACAAACCCAAGAAGTACTGTCTATCATAGTAACTTCGTCTAAAGATAATGCAATGAAGTTTGAATATTTTACTTTCTCCTTTAAATATTGCTTTTCCACTATAGCAAGATAGTTTTCCCATTCCCATCCAAGGTTTACTGACCAATGTGAGATAGGAAAGTGAGGAACACCCAAAAAAGATAATAAATTAAAATATTCTGGGTAGTCTGTCATAGGATGCCCTCTGGAAAAAATATGAAAAATAAAACACTCATCTGAACAATTTTTGATAGATGTGCTCCTTCCATTGCTTTTCCAAATTGAGCCTCAATTGTACCTTGACATGCAACAAGCTTTGACATTCTTTTCTTATGCTCTTCATATTCCACGACATACTTAACATGAAGACATTATTCCTTTGATTTCCATTGTATGATTGATTTTTCCTTTTCTTCTATGATTTTTTTTCCATGGACTTTACCAATATTTTCTATAGTGTCAATCTTTAGTTGCAACTTCTTGTCTCTTTTACATTTCCAACTACAAATTGTACACATGCATTCTGTTGCAGTTTCAACATTTTTTTCTTTCCCCATTGGCACAATGAATGGGTACTTTGACAACCAACCAAGTTAAAAATTCCTTGTCATTTCCCACTCTCACCCCACTTTTGATTTTCCTTTTCTTTCCTTTCTACTAACATCTTTTCAAGGTGATTATGGTCCTACGATTAGTATGGAGGTGTCACGGAAATTGGTGAAATATATCCTCAAATGTAATTATTTTTTAATGCTATTTGCAAAGTGGTTCCTCATAAGCAACTATTTGTAAATTTTAATTGGTGAAATGGGTCTTCACAAGCAACTATTTGTAAATTTTAATTGGCGAAATGGGTCCTGATACAATGTTATTTTAATAGTATTGGAAAATATATAGGTGTTTTATTACATGCTTATGGGATTCCAGGCAAAAATATTAATTGGTCCATTTGAAAATCATAGTTTGTTATGACAATTTTTTTGCCTAAATATGACTCATAAAAAAATCAATGGTGAATGGACATGCATTGGACTGATAATTCCTAAAATCTGGGTGATTTGGACACCTTGTTGGGTGCAATTAATTCGCTAATTTTGACTTGGCCAATTTCTAAAATTCACCAATTGGTGAAGATTCTCCACTAATGTTTTCCCTGGTAGGGTATGCTAAAGGGATGGAAATACCATATTTTGAAACTTGAGTATACTCTGTGTTTTCTTACTATTTTTGGATTAGAATGTTAGAAATTGAGCCAACTCAAGGGTAATGATACCAATATATTGGAAATAATATTTAATTTTATACTTGCATTATTGATGTAAATAAAACCAACTCAAGATAAGGAGTATTACGAGATTGGATAATAATGGTTAATCTATGCATTTAATTTAATGATTTTTTATTGAAGGTAAGTGAAACCATCTTAAGACATGGTATACTAGGACATTAGAACTTGATATTTTATATATGTGTAAATTTATGCTTATGGTTATTTGTCTAATTTCAAAAAATTATAGTAACCAACTTAGGTCAGGGTATGGTAGGAGTTTGGTAACTAAAGGATAATTTATATTATGTCTTATACTTTGCATTTCACCATTTTATCAGTCATTGAAAGAGGCAAGAAAGAGATAGTAGTATTGTTAATAGATGACCCACTTTTAATATTATTGTTAATAAAATAAATTTTCCAAAGTGATGTTATAACTATATGCACTATTAGTTCATTGTACCATAGGGTCCATGTTATTCAATAATCATGTTCACTAGAGGATATCTAATGATTGCATGACAAACTACATGTGATGAGTGTGTACATTTTCATATTTGTATTTGGTTATCAAATTTGGTTCTATTAGAAACATCCATATATATCACCCTCCTTGAAGCTCATGCCACTTCCTATGGGAAGATGAGTGGAGCACTATGTTGTTTATTATTATTAGTAAATAACTTAGATGATACTCTCCCCCATACAACTAGAAAACCATGTTTGATTGCACTAAGACAAGATGATAATGATTGATAATCTGTGACTATCCATTATTCTATTGGGTTGATGCAAGAAGTTGGATCCACAAAAAGTTCAAAAAATGGAAGTCTTTTTGTTATTTTTTAGAATTTTTCAAACTTAGACTAAAAATTTGAAGCACTTACACATTGAATGTTTAAGAACTTGATAATATGAAATTTATTATTTTGAATCTTATTTCCAAATGTGTAATTTATTCTAATACACAAATGATACAAATTAATGTTTAATAGGCATGTATAAAACCCACTTTTTAAAAGTCACTTTTCTCTTACCATACCATGCATGTGTATAGACACCACTTTTTGACCTAAATAAAAGTGTTTTTCTAATTCCTTTTTGGGAAAGATATGTAACAACCTGAAGATTGATGAGGATATATTTTTGTAATTTTTTTTGATATTTTTATTGGTCCAAATTGTTGTTTTTAAAAATCAATGTGTACAAACAATGTGGACCTAAACTAAACATTTTTTGATTTTTTCATTGCGTAGAGAATTGTCTAAATATTGATGTCATATAATTTCTTTTGCAAAAAAATTAATAGATAAAAAGTTATTAAAAAATAAAGAAAAACCTAATATTTCAAGTTTATGGACCAATTTTTTTAGAAATTATAAAAAAAATAGAAAACATAATCAAATCTTCAAAAAATATATATTTGAAGACTAGACATCGTGAACTATAATGGGTTTCAATTTCATAGATGAATTCTAAAAAAAACTCCATTAGATATATTGCCAAAGTTGGACATTTCTCTTGAATCTTCCTTAATTTTTTAGTTGCGGGTCAAAGATTAAGAGTCAAGTTTCTAAGCCTTTCCCAAGCCTAAAACCCAAGGAAAAAATGTTTTGAAATTTCAATTTTTTTTACAATGGATACCCATTTTAAAACAGGCACCCATTATATTTTAAAATTGGAACCTATTATAAAATATAACACGTACCGATTTTAAAATAGAATGGGTACCCATTTTAAAATGGGTACCTGTTCTATTTTTAGATTGGGTGCCCATTTAGGAATAAGCTCATGATCCAACACTTGGATTCACATTCCTAAATGGGTACCCATTCCTTTCAATATTTTTTGGGTTGAAACTTCCCCTCTTCATGGACCCAACTGATTACACTTACCTTACTATAGCATCTATTTTTCTTAGCTATTCAATAGGTTTTCTTGACTATCCTAGGGAAATTTGAAGTAAGAATACCTATCATTTACATAAGTAGATGTTTTTCTTAGTGTATTTGCTTTTATTTTTTTATCCTTTGTGTAGTACATGTCGCATTTTTGGCTTGTGTCAAGTCTCTCCTTTACATGTATGTCATGTATTATTTTTCCTTGCCCCATTGTCTAATGGCTAAGGCAATAATCCTTTACATAGATTTTGGATTCATCCTACATCCTGTGTGGTCCTTGTCCCTAGTCAGAGTTAACTGTTGGACCTATTTTTGGGTAAAAGCACAAATCTATGTCACACTTTCAACCAACTTATCGACACAACTAAATTTAAGTATTTCTAACTAAAAATCAATTTTGGTTAAACATATGATCTAGTAAGATTCATTCTAACTAAGTTAGATGATTCCACAACTTTTTCAACTAAAATTGTTAGATAAAAATATATGGAACACCACTTTGAGTCCAATTTATCAAAAAATTAAAACTATTTGAAAAAATTTAAGTTTCAATAACTCCTACTAATGTATTTTTTTTTTAAATATAAAAAATACCCTTTTGTAGATCTATAAGTGTAGTTTCCAAAAATATATTTATATTTAGTAGTTTAATTATTATTTATATTTTATATTTTATTTTTACTAAAAGTAGGTTATGAGCACAAAATATTAGGTCGATTACCATGTCAAGGAAAAATACTAAAACTTATTAAAAAAAATAAAAAATATAATGCACTAGATAAAAGAATCTATTTCAAGATGGTATAATTTTTTTTCCATTTTATATAAATATTTAATATGAAAGTTGACATCCCATGGAAAGAACGATTTTTTTATTCATGCACATTTTAATATTTGCTTAAAAATATATATTTATAAAAATTGTAAAAAATTATATCCGTGCACTAAAGTTTCAAGTTTCAAGTTTTAAATACACACAAAAAAATTGAAAGAAAAAAAATAAAATTTACTATAAAAAGTTTGACATTGCAACTTCATTTTTCATCATTTTATCAACAACTAATTTATAGTGTTAATTTATTAAAAACTAATTTAATTTAATTTTTTTTATTTTTTAAATATAAATATAAAATATACTAAAAAAATACATATTTTAATAGTTTACATCATTTCAAAATTCAAAACATATATGCCACTTTTTAGTGATTCAAGTTTAAAAGTTGGATTAGCGTTGGTCATTTCCTTTATAAAGTGTGACACAACTTTGTGCTTTTACCCTTTTAAATTTACAAATTTTCTTTTTTTTTTGCATCAAAATACTTATGTTGAGTTTATCCTAGTCACAAACACACCCCTTATCCTTATTGTGTTAGGTAGTTTATTGAATGAAGTCAAATCACTCATTATTCTAGTTCCAAACCTTGGTGTAGCCATTCATAGGATTTATGAATAAAATTTAAATTTATGTAAATACATAATTTCTGGAGTCAAATCATTCTACAAGAAAATTCTTGGGTTCACTTGATACAATGTGGCCAAATTTTAAATCGAAACACCTAATTTGTGAGATATTAAAAGTTCAATTTTTTAGGAAGTAGTTTGTCAAAATAATTAAATTTAGATTTTTATTAAACCAAGTATAAAATGGTTAAATGGGGAGTTTTATGACGACATTATTGGTTATGTGGCAACTTTTCAGGAAAAAATATGGAGCCAGTAAAAATTAAAATCAATTTCCTCCTCCAATGTGTTTGTGTGTTTTCAGGTTTGATGGGTGAGTTTTAAAAGTTTATCTGCAAATGAATTTGATGTTTTAATGCCATTGGCACAATTGAAATTATCAAATTTTGATTTTACATAAGATTTTTCAAATATAATACCTAATAATCAGTTATTTCTTGTGGAAGTATAGCTATGAAAATTTTGTGTGCTATAATGGAAAGGTTTTAAAATCACTTAAAAGTGGACAAGTAGATTAAGAAGAGAGAGGTTGTGAAAACAAGCAACTCACAACCCACAACCTACAACTTATGGATTGTAAAATAAGAAAAATGACAACCAACAACTTATAGATTGTGAGTTAAGACAAATCACAACCCATAATTTTAAAAGAAAAAGACAGAATTGTAAATTATTGATAAAAAAAAATGAATAACTCTTTTTCCTAGCCCATAACTTAGAATTTTAAAAGATTCTGGATTGCATGTGGAATTCCCATAAGAGAGATTAATGATTTTTCACTACTTAACAACACTCAAAATGCCCATGAAAGGGAAGATAAAGCTTATCAGTCATTTGTGTAGCATTTCACAACCATTCAAACCCCAAACTTGTGCATAACAGTTAAAACTACTTGACAACTACCCTTTCTCAAACTTCCTCTCTTTGTTTGCATGTATACAAAATAAATAATGGCGCACTGTTTTGGTGATTATAGGATATGCATAAAGTGGATTTGTTGAAAAGGTTATAGAAAATTACAAGGAAACGTTGTTAACTGGTGTAACATCAAATTCTCCAACATCTTACCCAGTTCGTGCCAGTCAAGAACTCTGGAAACAATGAAATGGGGGTTCTTGTCCAATATTATGATCACAGGGTATTTACAAATTAGTTATATTGAGGAGGCCCCAAAGATTTTCCAAGAAATGCAACCGATAGATATGAAGTTAAACGCCGCAACCTTTACTAAATTCTTATGTCCATGTGCATGGGCATTCATCGAAGCATGATGTAAGGAGATTGATTTTAGATGCTACAGTTGAAAGTGCACCGATATAAATGCATGCAATGAATGGGAGGATAGACAAACTTCCAAAACTATTGACCAACATGCATCAATGAAATGTGGTATCATAGGACACAATAATTGTAAAATGGAAACTTTCACGCCTATGCCAGAATGAGAAGCGTTGCAACATGGCATATATTATAGTTGGAAATGCAGTAGTCACCTCGCATGCAAAACGTGGAAGCATAGACACAACAAATGAGTTGTATTTCTCAAAGAATGTGGTTGAATGGAATGCAAAGATTGTAGGATATGCAGAATTTTCAAGAAAATACAAATAGCATGTGTAAATTAGACTCAACTAAATTTCCCACGTACTCCCAGCTCATGCAAAATGGGGAGCTCTAATATAGCATTTGGCAATCTATTAAAATGTAATAGGAGGAGGATTTTTGCAAGATATTATAGTTGGAAATGCTTTGTTATGCATACATCCAAATATGGAAGCATAGATAGGATATGCTAATTATTTATAAAATACCTCAAAGAAATGGGGTCACATATGCTATAATAAATGAAGGATCTACATATAATAAGATTTGTTGAAAATGCTTTCAAAAATTTCAAACAAATGCAAATAGCTCGAGTAACACTAAAGTCCACAACTTCTGCCCAACACCTCTACACTTGCATGTAAAACTCGACATCCATATAAAACATGAAAGCATTCAAAAGGGGTAGAATTTGTTTTACATAATCTTCCAAATATTTGTTTTCTCCTGAAATACAATTATTGTTGGAATAATGAAGTGCTTTGGTTTTCTATGGAAATATTTATAGATCTAAACAATTTTCAGGATAAAAGGTTGAATATGATAGAAATCTTTGAAATAACTTTATGCATGTTACTTTTATGAATTGGTAGGTTATTATTTAATAAGGGTCAATCAAAGAACTAGTAGAAACGAATTAAGGGAGTATCTTTTATTATTTTTGGACTCAATAAGAAAGACATACCAACCATCCTTTAGAATACTGAAGTTCAAAAAAAAAAGAGCTCCATGACAAAACAAATAGTGGAGATGGAAAAATTTAATGTTACACAAGAGAGGCAAGTAGTGGAATAGTTACTAAAATAATCTACTCAACCGCATCCCATAATTTTCATATCTATGAGAAGGTGTATCCAAGACAAGGTGGTAATGCTAGAAAATATGTAGTTTGTGGTTTGTCACTTGTACCTCGAGGAGGGTGCTTTGGTATGCTTGGTTGGTGCAGCCATGGTAGGAGGGTCCTCAAAGAGAACAATCCAAACTGTGCAACAAGAGTAACACAACGAAAGAAACATAGAATATGGAGGCAAATGCAGATGCAAATATTCTCATTGACATAAATCTTAATTTCAATCGGTCGGCAACATCTAGACTTACAGATTCGGATCACAAGCCTGATATAACATGTTCAAAATATCATATTCCTATATGCTCCTTAATGTGAGTTGAAATTTTACATGTCAAACCTATCTTTCTCTAATATGCCTTCCTAATGATCTATTACAATGATTTGTATTACATCTTGAAATCTAGAATCATTCACGTCGACCAAAAATTATTACAATCTCTAATGAAAGAAAAAGTAACGTACACATGAATAGGTCGGCCTCAAATTTGAATTACTCCTCGGTGAATGCATAGGATGAAGTGAGGACCTATAATTAAGGCCAGGGACACTCCATGGAAAAATTTGAATCACACAGTTGAGATCTGCAAGTTACGAGATAGATCCATGAGCGATCGAACTAACCATTAGGCTTGAAAATTATTTCAGAGCTGGTTCAAGAAACTGCCATCAAATTCGAAAGTGATAACTTGCCAGAAAAAAGATCCAATCGTGCTCAAATCTTGGAATAATGAAAATGAACATGTTCATGATGGAAATGTAGGTCCACAAGGTCTGGTGAGCAAATGCATGAATCCACCAACATGAACTGAGCAAGAATAGAACAAAAAAAAACTGAAAGAAAATATTTTTGGTTGTTACAAGATTGCCAAGAACCAAGGATGCTCTTGCATCAAACATCTAGGGTTAATGAAAAGTGAGTCCCTCACTTTGTTGGGGCTAAAGGAAAACCAAGACGGTCTACCTCAGCCTAAGAAATCCAAGAAGAATCCTCCTCTAGTCTGCCTTTCCATTTTACAAGATATTATTTATATTGTCTTCCACAAGTCTTCACTCCCATCTCTGATATCCAAAATCTCTTCTATCTCATCTGATTGCTGATTAGGAAACTAATTCTCCAATTTTACTTTATTGTCTTCACTGAATTTTGCTTCATGGTAATAATGTAGATATGTAATGTTGAATATAGGCGATATACCCATGTCATCCGGTAACTCCACTTCATATGCATTTCCTTAATCAAATTTCTTCAAAATCCTATAGGGTCCAAACTTCCTCATCTTCAGCTTATTGTATGTGCCAACTAGAAATATTTCCTTCCTCAAGTACACCATTACTTCATCTCCAACTTCAAACTCCTTATGTCTCATCTTTTCTTCTGCTTTCTCCTTATACTTCTGGTTCATATTTTCCAAGTACTCCTTCACTTGAGTATGCACTTTCTTCATATGTTCTACGAATTCCTTTGCTTCTACACTCCTTTAATCCTCCATACTGATGTCTCTCAACTCTGATATATCTATAGGGTGAACTCTAGTAGCAATCTCAAAAAAAAAATTTCTGGTACTCCTGTTCAATGAACTATTGTATGCAAACTCAGCTTGTGCAAGGACTAAATCCCAACTTCTGGTCTTCTCTCCAACCAAACATCTCAGAAAATTTCCCAAACTCCTATTTACTACCTTTGTCTATCCATCAGTCTACGGGTGAAAAGTAGAACTGAACTTCAAATCTGTCTTTAGCTTCTTCCAAAGTGTTCTCCAAAAGTAACCAACAAACTTTGTACTTTGTCTAAAACTATACTACTAGGGAATCCATGCAATCTGACCACCTCCCTAAAAAAAAATTCTGCTACATGTACTGCATCTGTTGTCTTCTTACAAGGCATGAAATGTGCCATTTTAGAAAATATATCCACCACCACAAATATAGAATCATTGCCTCTTTGTGTCTTTGGCAAACCAAGTATGAAATCCATGTTGATATCCTCCCAAGGTCTCTTTGGAACTGTCAAAGGCTTATACAATCCAACATTCTGACTACTCCCTTTTGCAACTTGACAAAATTTGCAACTCTACACAAATTTCTTAACATCCTTGTGAATCTATGGCCAAAAGTAATTCTCACTCACCAATGCCATTATCTTATCAATCCCAAAGTGTCTTGCTAATTCTCCACTATGCTTTTCTTTCACCGAGTTTTCTCTCATTGAACTCTAGGGTATACACAACTAATTTCCTCTAAACAACATATCCTCCTGAATGAAAAAATCCAACCACTGACTCCTATCCTCCAAGACTGGTTCTTCACAAGCTCTCCAAGGTTCAATGAAATCTGGGTCTTCCTCATACAAGTTCTTCAATTCATCAAATCCTAATACCTCCACTCTCATCTTTGTCAGTAAATTCCTTCTCCTACTCAAAGCATTAGCAACTCTATTCAACTTCCCACTCCTATGTTTCAAAACAAAAAGTATAACTCTACAAGAATTCTACCCATCTCATGTGTCTCTGATTCAACTTACCTCGACTATTCAAATATTGTAGTGCTTGATGATCCGTATACAACACAAACTCCTTAGGCAACAATTAATCTCTCCACTTCTTTAAGGATTGAAATATGACATAAAACTCCTGATTATACATTGAATATCTTCTCCTAGCATCATTCAACTTCTCACTAAAATAAGCTATAGGCCTCCCTTCTTGACTCTACACTGCTCCAATTGCATTTCCACTTTCATCACAGTCTACCTGAAATACCTTACTAAAATCTAGTAAAGCCAACACATGCTGCTTAGTCATCTTCTTCTTCAACAACTCAAAACTTCGGTCTTCTCCAGATGTCCACCTAAAATCCTTCTTATCTCCTCTTATTTTTTCTGTCATAGGACTGCAAATAGAACTAAAACTCCTAATGAACTTTCAGTAGAAACTAGCCAATCCATGAGATGATCTTACCTCTCCAATGCTTTTTGGTGTAGGCCACTCAACAATTGCTCTTACCTTCTCAGGGTCCACCGTCAATCCATCCACTGATATCACAAATCCAAGGTAAACCAATTCTTCCTTCATGAAACTATACTTCTAATGTTTATCAACAAATGTTCTTCTCTCAACCTCTACAAAACGTGTCTTATATGCAACAAATGTTCTTCTCTAGTCTTACTGAAAATCAAGATGTCATCCAAGTAGACAATCACAAACTTACCCAATAATTTATTTGATACCTCATTCATCAACCTCATGAAAGTACTCGGTGCATTTGTTAATACAAAGGAAATTACCAACCACTCATACTTAAATTTTGTCTTCCACTCATCCCCTTCTCTAATTCTGATATGGTGGTATTCACTCTTCAAGTCTATCTTTGTAAAGTACCTAGCTCCACTCAAACAATCCATAATGTCATCCATCTAGAGTTAAAGAAATATGTACTTCACTGTGATCTTGTTTATGGGCTCTAGCGTCTATACACATCCTCCATTCTCCATCTTTCTTAGGTTCTAACATAGTAGGTACTACACAAGGACTTAATATTTCTCTAATAAAACCCTTCAACAGTTATTGCACTTGTCTATTCAACTCTTCATTCTCTACAAGTGTTATCCAATGTGCTGCTTTATTAGGCAAACTAGCTCTAGGAATAAAGTCCATGCAATGAAAAATACTCCTCACAAATGGTAGTCCATCAGGTACATTATCTAAAATGATCTCCTCATATTCTATTGGCAACTCTTTTATCTCTTCCAGTTGTTCTTCTACATGCTTCAAGTATTCATTCTTCTTAGGAACCAAGGCATAGCACATATTATCATGTCTCAATCCATCTAGAAATCTCCTTCCATCGACCAAACAAATTATAGCATTTGTACAAACCTCAACCTTAGGAACATCCTCCAATGGCAACAAAGTCTGCTTCATCCCATTAGCAACAATAGTATATATGTTCTTCTTTCCATCATGAATAGCCTTTCTATCATATTGCCAAGGTCTTCTAAAAAAAATATGGCATACATCCATAGGCATGATATCACACAAAACTTCATCATGATAATTTCCTATCTTCAATTTCACCAAACATTGTTCACTCACCAGTACCTTATGTTCATCTTGAATCCATGCTATCTAATAGGAGTTCGGATGTTTCAATCTTTCCAACTTCAATTTGGCCACCATCTCTTCAGAAACTAGGTTCTCAGAGCTTCCACTGTCAACAATCACATTGCAACATTTACCAGCTACCTCACATCTAGTCCTAAACAAATTCTTTCTCTGCAACGGTTCCTGCTCCAACTCACTTTGACACAATACTCTTTTATTCACCAACACTTCTTCTTCCAGTTTATTAGATGATCTGGCATGATCTTCTTCAACAAAGGTTGTTCTTCTATTGGTCTCTATCTATTTGTTTGTCTCTCCTTGATTGCATTCAAATTCTCTATGTCCTTCTCCTCCACATTTAAAACAAGTTCCTCTAAATACCCTCTTCTCCTTTCCTTTATCATCTTTCATATAAGCTTCATTCTAGTAACCACCATATCCTCCTCTCTGGTAAGAGTTTCCATCATCTCTATGGTACGAAATATCATTTTTACTAACTTCCTTATCTTTGTTCTAATCTGCAAAAGTTCCTCTTCCTCCAATAAAAATTCTTCCTCTCTGTCTTTGTTTGTGTCTTTTATTTGGCTTCTCTTCTACTTTTAGGGCACATTGATATGCTTTTTCCACATTCAACAACTTGATTAAACTAATTTCATCCTATATAGACGGCCTCAAACCATTCACATATCTAGCTACTTGCTCCACTTCATCTTCTGAATGTCTGGATCTAATATTCAACTTGTAGAACTATTCAGTATACTCTGTCACACTTGATTCTTTCTGCTTCAAATTCTACAACTTCCAGAACAAACTGATCTAAAAATATGTAGGCATAAACTTTGTCTTCAACTTATTCACCATCCGATCCCATGATTTTATCTTCTCCTTTCCTCTTCTTTTCCTATCTATCTACAAATGTTCCCACCATAGGGAGGTATGTCCTTTCAACTTTGTACATGAGAATTTCACCTTCTTATCTTTGGTGGTGCCTTCAAAATAAAAATACATTTCCATTTCTATTATCCAATCAAGCAATTCATCTGAATCCAACTTACCACTATAATCTAGTGGATTGAAATGCAGTCTAGTATTTTCTCTAGTTAGGTATCTTATGAACCTCTCTTCTCCCTAATCCAAGACAGGTTGATCTTCTCTTCCCCTTTCTTCTTGTACTTCTACCTCTTCATCACTTACATCATCAACTGGTCAACCTCTCCTCTGGGTCATTTCAACTACATCTAATATGGCAATAATTCCTCTCAACATCTCCATTAAAGATAGGTCTACATTTCCACGCGCTCTATTTCCTCTAACATTTCTTCTTCCTGCCATCTTTACACAAGTCCTCTACAACTGTAGGTTGGATCCTTAATCCACCACCCCACAACAAATCTTTAATAGGACTCCACAACCTCTGATGATCTCTCACAGAATGAACCTTTCTTTGATACCAATCTAGTGCAACCACGGTAGGAGGGTCCTCAAAGAGAAAAATCCAGACCATGCAACAAAAGTAACACAATGAAAGCAACACAAAATATGGATGAAAATGCAGATGAAAATATTCTCATTGATAGAAATATTAATTTCAATTGGCCGGCAACATCTGGGCTTACAAATTCGGCTCACAGGCCTAATATAACATGTTCAAAATATCATATTCCTATATGCTCCTTAATGCGAGCTGAAATATTACATGTCAAACCTATATTTCTCTAATCTTCCTTCCTAATGATCTATTACAATGATTTATATCGCATCTTGAGATCTAGAATCATCCACGTCGACCAAAAAGTATTGTAATCTCCAATGAAAGAAAATGTAATGTATGCATGAATAGGTTGCCCTTAAATTTGAATTATTCCTTGGTGAATGCATAGGATGAAGTGTGGACCTATAATTAAGGTCAAGGACACTCCATGGAACAATTCGAATCACACTGTCAAGATCTACAAGTTACGGGAATGATCCACAAGTGATCAAACTAACCGTTAGGCTTGAAAATTATTTTGGAGCTGGTTCAAGAAACTGACATCAAATCTAGAAGCGATAACTTGCCGAAAAAAAGATCTGATTTCTCTCAAATATTAGAATAAGGAAAATTAACATGTCCACAATGGAAATTTAGGTCCATAAGGTCTAGTGAGAAAATGTGATGAATCCACCAACATGAACTGAGAAAGAATAGAACAAGAACAAAACTGAAAGAAAATATTTTTGGTTGATGCAATATTGCCAAGAACCAAGTATTCTCTTGCATCATTGATCCCAATAGTGTTGGGAAGACTGTTGTTATAAACATAATGAATGGATTTTTTACTCCCACTTTTAGAGCAACATATATATAGGGTATGGATATATGTATATATACATGGATAAAATCTACACTAACATGGGTGTTTATCCACAACATGACTTGATCTAGGAAACCCCTTTTAGAAGGGAACATATTTTATTTTATAAGCTCAGGAAAAGAATCTAAAATGTGCATCCCTTCAAATTTTCATTACTAATGTTGTACGTTTAGGCTCTAGAAGAATCCTTAAAATGTAGATCTTTCTAGTGGAGGGGTTGGTGATACTTTAATGGGAAAATACAATATTGGAATAAAGAGCAAGCTTTGTGTTGTTATTTCTCTAATTAGATATCCTTAGGTTGTGTATATATGGATGTTCCCAATACAAAGCTAACGCCCAACTTTTCTATGATAAAAATAGCATTGAAAATTCTTAACCAAATCAATTTTGGCCAGCACCTCATCTATTAATTATTTTTGTAGCAATGTACGAGCACTGAAATGTCAGCCAAGAGTTAAATTCAACATTCAAGGGGTTGGTAACATTCAATTGGATTGATTCATATCTTTAAATCATTCTTTGTTTAACATAGGAAGTGGGAAGTGGCTGATCCTACTATATTATAAATATGTAGCTAAGGTCACCATAAATAGGTGATAAATTTTTAGGATTTCCAAATCTCATCCAAACAATTGCATCTCTCGTGTTTGGTCTTACTACAACTCAAAAAATTGATAATTAAATTGGAACTCTCATGGAAAGAGACAAAGCTATAACATTTGTGTTGAGAAAGTTATTTTATTTTCTTTTTTCATAGAGTTGGATTATGATCACAAATTTTTCTTCTAAGGGCCAAGAAAGCAAAGCATGTACTATTGTGGAGAGGTGCCATAAGGCACAGGCAATAGCATATATTTTTCAAAAGAACTTGGTGTTGCTAATTTTTTTCAAGCTCTTAATGTTAAGAAGAAAGTGGATGATCAATCATTTTATGTATGGAAATATTTGATATGGGAAGTTTCTATCAATGACACTAGAAAAAATGGAAATGCACCATCTGTCAAGAATGACATGGGTGAACAAAGCTCTAGTAATGCTAAATCTAGTTTTGGTGATCATATTTTCTCTTTAACCCTCCAATTAGAGACATGCATGATTATTTCATAAAGAAGAATATAGGTTTTATTGAGAATAATCATAGGATACTTCAAAAAGGAATGTAGAGTGATAGTTGTGTGATTATTTAACTAAAAATAGTCCACAATACAACTCTATAGTAAAATATGACTATTATCTATGTCATGCCTATTTTTGTGAAGATGGAAATGAAGAATAATATATGATAATTAAGCATGCCTTATACATTCCTTCCTATTATTATAGAGAAAGTTATATTCAAAAAAGAAAGGATTCTTAGTCTATGTAGTTTGAGTGCATTTCCTTGAAATCCAATTGCTATCAAATGAAGTGCCATGTAAGAAGAGTAGAGGTTGAAAATATATGAAATAATTGGATAGAATTTTGAGGTTTTAATTCAAGCACTAGAAGTTGACCCAAAAGAGGAAAGAAAATAAGGACCTAATGCTAAATAAACATAACCTGAGAATAAAATACACTACTACATAAAAGAGATTGAAAGAACACATAAATGAAGAAAAAAGAGGGAAGGCTTTGATAAAGTGTTTGTTGGAGTTGAACCCTCAACTCTATAATTCCCAAAGATCACCTACATTTGAATAATTATTATAGAAAGAGAGAAATGAAATGTTACAAAAGAAAAGAGCTATTGTTCCAAAATATGAATCATCATTAATGTAAAATCCTCACAATTAAGAAAATACAATAAAGAATCCTTATAAAAAGAAAATGTAAAATGTAAAATAAACCCTAGAGAATCCCTAGGTGAGGATAAAAGGATATCATGACATGTGCCCTCATTTTATGACTTGAGACACAAAAACACATATGATCTAAGCAAGCTTAACTAGATAGAGTGAAAAGGGACCTAAGTAATTGAATAATTAATTAGATAAATGTCCTTTTAATTTAACATCCCCTTAAGTGCAAGCTAGGGATTAACTAAAGCCTTTAAATGATGAATCCATAAAATGCAAAAGATAGGTCTCAACAATTAGGTTTGATGAGCTGCCCATGTACAAATTAAAAGATCTCTCATAAATGGAGAAAATGAGAGAACCTCATGGGATAAGAGTCATATCCAAAAGAGAGAAAAATGAATTAAAGAATAAGAAAACTCCAAAATAATACCTCTAGAAGTATAGGAACATGAAGAACATCACTAAAGAACAAAGAAGTTATAAATAATTGTTGAAACATGATTGCCCTATAGTGTTGAAAATGAAAACCCTCCTATAAAATCAAGATGAATATCAATATCAAGAAGAAAAAATGTGCATGATTACCCCCAATGGCACTAATTGAACAATGATCAAATATAAAATACATGAAAATAATATGAAAATCGAAGATACATATAGTACGTGAAGTTGCATGAGTGACCCCAATGATACTACTCAACTAATACAAAGAAGAAAGTTAAAAATATAGGTTTCGATAGCCTAAATATATTGACGAATTGAGAATGTAAGGTTTCCTCCATAAATTAAGAAGGAAAGAGTGTTTATATGGTAATTATTCCATCTCATTGAAATGCATGTGTAACCAAGTGTTGTATTCACCTAGTATATAGGAACAATGAATAAATACATATCTCATTCCAAAGTGAACCCAAGGAAGCATTAGCACTAATAATATGAAACCCACCATAATGCTAACACAGGAGAGGGATGGCCTATCCTTTGAATTTGTATGCCAAAAAGTAGTGCATGGAGGAGAAGAAAAAATATAAATATGCACAAGTAAGTTTATACAACTAAAAAAGGTGGGAAAACCAAGGTGCACATGCATGTAAGTAGACAAAGATATGATTATTAATGATAATTGAGATGCAAAAAACCCCTAGGGAATTTAATAAACTAGTGTGAGTATATAATATGACACAAAATGATGTGTAAAATCCTCAAAAAATAATACACAATAGTGGCACTTTATCTCAATGTGTACAGGTGAGAAAGTGTATTCAAAAGATACCCAAAATGCTAGAAATACATGTAGAATATATCAAAAAAAAATTGCCACATGTAAATAGAATGTTTCCAAGGGTCAAAATGTATAAGTAATCAACCAAAATGTGAAAACATCATAAAATGAATAAAATATACTAGGAAAATCTATAAAAAGTACATGGATAACTATGAAGATCTTTGAAATAAATTTCAAACATTGCAAGAATCACAAAAGATGAAGGAATTGGTCAAAATTTATGAGCTTGGGAGAAAAATAGAATATCTAACTTTAATAAGTGATAAAGTGTTTCAACAAAAAAAAAAGAAAAAAACCTACACTGATGGAAAGGGCTCAAAACCAACTTTTCAAAGATATCTTGTTTGCCAATTTTTGATACTATATTCCCAAGTTATACTAACAAGAAAAAATATCTTGTTTAGGGAAAAACTAGGGCTATGGGGGTTAGTTGGTGGGTTGTCTATACTAGCTAATGTTAGCATAATATAATTTTGATGCCAAAAAATGAAATATACCACCAGCGGATGGAATATTCCCTAAAGGATGACAAAAAATATCAAACTTGACAAAAATGGTGAAATTGACCAAAAAATGGAGAACTCAACTAGAAAAAAATGACAATAACAAAAAATGTTAGTTTTGCTATGGAATATTCACTTGACTAAAAGTGCCATTGGGAGAAACTAGTGTAGGTCATTAGAGGGATGGTACATGGCTAGAAAATTAGGTTATTGAAATTTATATTGAGTTTCACTTAAAAAAACACTGGAAATCTCATACCCATGGTCAAAGCCACCAAAAAGGATGTTGTTGCAAGGAAAAAAACACTAGAAATAAGAAATAATGCCAGCTACAACCAAATGACTTACTGCCAAAAAATTAGGGAGGAATCAATATAAAATTTCCAATGGATGTGGATGGAAGAGGCTACCAAGAGTGGACACTAGAAACTATGAAACCCTTTCACCACCTAAAAAGAAAACCAATGAGAGTAGTGGTATTTTTTGGGATGTTGTTAAATAATAGAACACCTCTATGGTTGAGGGATACCAAAACCATAAAAAATAGACAACTGGTAAACCTTCAATCATGTCAAAATCATAAAAAATGATGCCTAAAAATGGTATAAAAATTTCCAACCCAAAACCGAGGGTTGTGAAAATTAAATTATGCACCACAAAAATCCAAAGACCACTAAAAAATGATAGATCTCATTTTGAAAACTAAAATAAATTAAAAAAAAGTAGAAACCCACTACCAAATTGTGCATAATGACACAAGGGGCCAAATTTTTTGTCTACAAAGATTTGTACAACCATATAGATCTATACATTTTTCATGGAATTAATGCCTCAAAAATTTTACCCACAAAAAAATCTAATTGCTCCAATTTTAGCATTTGGACAAGTGATCTTGGGGTTTTTGTCCCTTTTATATGCAATGGTGAAGTCCTTTTGGATCAATGATGCACCCTTTTTTTCCTAAGGCTATATCTCTCAAACTAAGTAAATAAAATTACATATCTTGAGCTTCTCAAATACCATATTGGGGTTTATTGTTCAACCCTACACATCCCAAGGATCATCTATGATCAAACACTTATCACAAAAAGAGAGAAAAGAAAAGTTATGAAGGACAAGAGCTATTGATCCAAAACATGAATCAACATTAATGTGAAAACCTCATAATTAACTAAACACAATAAATAATCATTATAAAAGAAAAAATCAAATAGAAAAAAAAGAAACCCTAGATTAACCCTAGGAAAGAATAAAAGGAGATCATGACATGAGTCATCATCCTATGACTTGAGACACAAAAATAATATAACCTAAGTAAGCCTAAGTAGCTAGAGTGAAAAGAGACCCAAGTAATTAAAAAATTTATTAGGTAAATACTATTTTACTCTAATAGTGTTTTTAGTTTATGTGCTCATAAATATATTGATCCCATTCATAAATAGTGTAACTATGAAGGATAGACCATTCTCATAACCCACTATCCCATCTCTAGGGTATGGTGTGAGTAACTATGTAATGTTGATTACTTATTGATACATGGACCACAAATTATATAGTTGAATGTTTCCTAAGAGTGGAGGTTTCAAAAATAACTCTTGTTGGATGTTGTGGATGTGTTGTTGATATGTGGTTGTCATTGATGTCAAAATTATTAGCATTTGGTGTACTAGAGGTTGTATATGTTGAGGATATTGGGAAAATTGTAAAAGAAAGTGTTTCAGGTTCCCTGTGGAACTGTGCAGGTCTTGGAGGTGTTTTCCTCTTTACATTGAAGTTCAACTACTATGGACCAAAGGGTTTTTTGATGAGTGTATCTAGATCATCTACCAAAAGTTTCAGAGGTCTGCATATATATTTGATCATGTTGTGGTTTGATAATGTTTTTGTAGTCTCTATCAGTGTTCCCGAATGAAGTTTGTGTGATTCTGGAAATCTCAGTTGCTGCAAATGTTTCTGTATTGTTTCTTGTTGTTCTTGGATGCTTCTAGATTGTGCTCTATCTTTTTGGTACATCCACATTGATCAGTGTGCTCATGGTCAGAAATTTTTCTTGCGTATGTTTGATTTTTCATGTTCTTGGCTGACATGTTGATGGTAAGGTGTTGTGGATCATCGAGGTGAAATTAATTAAAGCATTTTTTTGATTGGAGTTTTAAATTTGGGTCTCCACTATGCTGTGACTGACCTTGGTGGATTTGCATTAAAAATTTATTTGTAAATTTGGCTCGACATTGCAAATATGTTTTATTTTCTTGGGAAACTAAATTGTGATGAAATCTCATGTAGTGTATATTTAAGAGCAATTGTTTCATTGGTATTGTGTGTGTTCGAAAGGTGTTGAATGTGCTATTATGCATGTATGTGTGAATATCATTTTATTACAGAGCAAAGTGTGAATAAGGTCAAACGAAGTGTGAAGTAGTTTGTGAAGGAGCTTTTTGTGCCTAATTGGAACTGTAATCAAGCTTTTGGAGAAGATATTCTTTTAGTTCATACCCTTCAAATTTTAATCCTATTCTATATTGTTGGGTAGTGAGCCCCTTTTGTATTTGAGCAGTGAGCTCTAGGCAATGTGCTTGAATGCATTTGCATTCCCCTTATTATTTCTCATTTTGCTTTTAACAGGGTATAATCTTGTGGACTAACATCCACCATGGTTTTTACCCTAACAAGGTTTCCATGTAAAAAATATTGGTGTTCTCTATCTCTCTGATGTGTTAATTGCTTATTCATCAGATCTAAGATTAAGTTAAGTTAATTTTGAAAATTTTATTATTCTGTGACAACTAATTCACCCCCCTCTTAGTTGTTTGTCCTTATTTTTGTAGGAGTTGATGGTGACTCCTCAACACCCCCAAGATCAGTTGCAATCAAAACCACTTCCACAAGAGAGAGAATGGAAAAAAAGCTTACTTCACAATGCAAGATTGAATAATGGTTGAATTGCTTGATATTGCTATGCCATGATGATAATGTACATGAGATGCCTTGCTTATATGGGCAAGGTTGAGAGGTAGGAATGAACATGATGTTGAAAAATGTCATAATCCTATGACATGAGACAACCAACAACCTAATCACCTAGGAAATCATGCATCCTAGCTAGATAAGATAAGTTCTAGATAAGCCAACTAAGCTTCTAGAAAGAATCTTTTATCCTAAGTAAACTTAACCATGTGAATATGTCCCCTAATTACCTAGTGAATGAATAAGCTAGGTACAAGACAATTATTCACACCAACACCCCCCCTTAAGTGCAACTTAGCGAGAAGATTATTATGCAAACTATGAAAAGACAATGACCATGGGTCCCGGCTACTGGGCCATGTTAGGTACCCATTTACAATGCAAATGATGCAATCTCTCACAAGCGGAGAAAAGGAAAAAACCCAGTGGGACAAAACTCCTCTCCAAAAGAGAGAAAACAAAACAAACATGATGTATGGAGGACTCAATGATACCCCCCAAGGACAACATGCATCATGTATATACAATCAAATACCCCCCCATAAGAGGGAAGTAGAGAGATAAGATATCCCCCCCATGATGAAGAAGCTCCAATGCTGATGAAGAATGCCTGAAAGAAAAAGATGACCCAATGTCTACTAGCAACACATCTTCCCTTAGGAAGAAACAATATCATAATTTGATGATGAAGCCACTCCATGTCCAACTAAAAGGAGGAAGCATGAATTCTCAACATGTATGCCTCTAAAAATAGATGAAGATCCTCCAAGCTTGAGTGAGCCACAACATAATCATGGTCAAACTGAACCAAGAAACATGAGAAATCAAGTGAAGGAGGAGACTCATGAATGTCAATCTCCAAAGACAAATAAGATGGTGGAACAGTTGTGCTGAAACTGTCATCAAAGAGGAGAGAAATCCCCTCAAGTGTATCCTCCAAATCTGCAATATGAGACTCCATGAACAAGTTAGAAATGCCTTTCAAATATTCATCCCACAAAGCAAGATCTGAAAAAATATGATCATCCTGCTGAATAGAAGCATCAATGGCTAAAGAAGTAGGAGGTGGAGTAGGAAGCTCAACACTGGTTTCTAGAATACCAAATTGTAGTTGACCAAACTTCTCCTCACTATCATGATTCACACTCAATGGAGTGTGTGATGCAGTCAAAGGAACATTATCATCTTCTGAAGAAAAATGTGAAAAGGAATATACATGAGATGAGTGATCAGCCATCCCGATAGCAACAATATCCCTAGTCTCCAAGTCCCTTATGTACATCCTATATGGAGTGAAATCAATTGTTTTACCTTGACTCCCATGAGTAATTTGATAAATAGAAAGGAGATTAGTGGACAAGGAAGGAACAAAAAAGTACATCATTGAAAGTCCCTTCCCCCATATCAATAGAACCCTTCCCACTTACCTTCATATATGTATTATTACCCATCAATATATGAGGTGAATTACAAGGCTCAAAAGAAGATAACATGTCCATAGAAGATGCCATATGATGAGATGCCCCTAAATCAAGAAGCCATCTATGAGATGCAAGACTTGTAGAGGCCAAGAGTTCTTGTCCTTTCATCTTGTGTAGCCCAGAAGTAGATCATGTGTCTTGTGACTGAGATGATGATGATCGAGCTACCGATTGAGATGTTGAAGAAGTACTAGACACTGATGAGGGCAGCTTAATGTTATTCTTTTGAAGAAGGTGTGTCAATTCATCAATCTTCTTATTATAACATCTATGCTCATCATGTCCTAATGTTTTACAATATGCACATTTTGACATCTTCTTTTTAGATGATTCCTCTTTAGAAGAGGATGTGGAATCAGGAGTGCTATGTGAAGGAGAATCTTTACCTTGCTCATTAGACTTGGGTGCCTTGTTCTGCTTCTTACCTTTGCCACTTGAATCCTTTGTCTCCTTTGCAACAAGAGCATGAGATCTAGAAGACTTCAATGTGCCCATGTGTACCAACTTTGCTTGTTCCCTTGTGAGTTGAGCTGTAAATTCATCAAGTGAAGGCATTTTGTATGCATTTCCAAGAGCATCCATTGTAGCATAGAAAGTAGAAACAAACACTGAATAATCATGACCAAGCTTAGCAAGAATAGAAAGTATCAACTATTCATCCTCTTTAGTGACCCCACAATTAGATAACTACAATCTAAGAGAATTGAGCTTAGAGAAAAAGTCTTGGACATTGTCAAAATCTGAAGGATTAAGACCCATGAGTTCATTCTCCAACTTAAATTTCCTCATCTTATTTGGCTTACCAAAGAGACTCTCTAAAGTATTCCAAGCTTCATTAGGATGAGTGCATGATGCAACATGATATCTAAGATCTGGAGAAATGGACAACTTCAAAGTACCAAGAGCTTCATCCCTTCTATCAAGCCATTTTCTTTTCTCTTTTGCTCCTGCAGGTTCTGGATCTTGACCAAATGTTATTCATTGCAACTTTGATTTTAACAATAACAACTCCATTTGAGATTTCCACTCATGATAGTTATATGGAGTTAGAGGTACAAATTTTGTCAAATCCATGATATAATGAGATATTACAATAGAGGAACAATAATTTTCCCTCACAATACAAGAAATCAACCCCTTTGTCCCAACAAGATTACACTTTTTTTTTTTGCAAATTTATGACAAGGAATCCCAAACTATCAAATCAGCTACAAACTGAAAAATATGAAAATCTGGAAACAAATCTACAAAAAATGCATGAGTAGATATAAAGTGCTCCTCAATACCTTTCCAATGCCACAAATTTGGAGAAAATCAGAGATTGGAGCACAAAGATATGAGCTCAGAAGTAGAAAATGATGATCGGGCTTCAACCTAGAAAAAGAGGCACAAAACTACAAAATCTCTACAAAATATCTACACCACTAAAAAATTCAGGTCTCCAGCTTTTTGTTGATATTTTGTTTGAAAAATTTCGCCTTCGTATGCAAAAGTTATGAAAAAATGAAAAAAAAGGCCTATAAATAGGCATTTGGGGGGCAAACACAAATAATCAATAGGCTAAATAGGAGAAATTTTTCAGCACCGAGGGGCTACAATTCGGTCAATCATGTGACCTCAGACTATACAGAGGCAAAAAAAAAAAAAGGCCAATACAAAGCCCCGTGGGCAATACAATGTGGTCGGTATTTATAGACATTACAAAAGGTTTTAAATAAAAACATAAACAAATAAATAAGTCGTCGGCCTTACAAATGTGTGGTCGGCTATGGACCAGTCAGCCGATATCGAAGACTTTTATGTCGGCTTTTTGAAATTTATAAAAAAAAACTTTTATATATGTAAAATCTGTGACTAAAATATTTGTACCATGCCTGTCATGTACGTTCTGTGACGGGACAACGCCGATGGATAGGGGCGTACGCCAAGCAAAGAAAGGGAAATTAAACATAACCCTGTGTTGTGATGGTACCTTTGGTGGATTAAATGCCAATGAAAGCTTAGTACCCAGGCCAAATGGATAGCCGATGGAGATAAGACAGTTGATGAAAGCTTCGGACCTCTGCGATGTCAGATCTGACTACCGGTGACTTCGATCTGCAAGCTGATAAAGTACCCTACAATGGGAATGGCTGGTGCAGACCTGATGATAGGACTTCAGCCAGAATAGTACCCACGACCAAGTACATGGAATGACCGCCGATATCTTCCAATGATAGCCAATGAGACACAAAGGAAGCTCACCAATAAATGTCGATGAATGATGACTGCCGATGACAACTTGGTACCATGTGATGCAGGCAAGGACAATTACTGATGCGATCCTGACCTGAATATGCCGAATGAATGAAGATGTGACTGGCAAGAATAGGTTGACGGCAAGATAACCGATATTCAGTAGATCTTGGTCTACGTACGGGTGTTGCAGGCGATTAAATACCTGCGACCACAGATTTACAAGCCCAAAATAATTTCCTCCAATAAACTTTATAAGCCCCGAAAAATATATTGCCCCAAATTTTTACAAATAAAAGCCTGACTTTTTACAAATATTTTGCCTGATGCAATTAAAATTTGCCCCAAATTTTATAAATATACTACAAAAAAATATTTAACAAAATATTTTTTTGTGAAAATAGGAAAGATCGTACCACTTGGGAGGCTGTCCCAGCAAAAAAAAAATTGCCTCAAAAACAACTTTACCCAATATAGGTGAATTTATAGTCAAAATTCATTTGCAGAGCTTTCTGAATTCAACCGTGAGGCTCTTGAAACCCCAATCTGCACCCAGCAAAAATCTTCAAGCCAAAATATCACCCTCAGATCTGGGAAGGAATCTGCAACACCTAGAGAGCTCTAATACCATGTAGGAGTTGATGGTGACTCCTCAACACCCCCAAGATCAGTTGTGATCAAAACCACTTCCACAAGATAGAGAATGGAAAGAAAGCTTGCTTCACAATGCAAGATTGAATAATGGATGAATTTCTTGATATTGCTATGCCATGATGATAATGTACATGAGATGCCTTGCTTATATGGGCAAGGTTGAAAGGTAGGAATGAACATGATGTTGACAAATGTCATAATCCTATGACATGAGACAACCAACAACCTAATCACCTAGGAAATGATGCATCCTAGCTAGATAAGATAAGTTCTAGATAAGCCAACTAATCTTCTAGAAATAATCTTTTATCCTAAATAAACTTAACCATGTGAATATGTCCCCTAATTACCTAGTGAATGAATAAGCTAGGTACAAGACAATTATTCACACCAACAATTTTTCCAACAACTCTATGTGGCCATCCAATATACTTAAAGGTATATAGAAGATCAAATTCATGTACATGTGTTATCTAAGGATTTAGTATTAGATTTTAAGCCCTCCTTACTTCACTATTATGGAGAATCTAGTTTAGCAAAAAATGGCAGCTCTATTATTAATATTTTAAAACCCTTAGCATAGGGCTTCTAGCTTATTCTAAAAATAACTAATCATAAGGGAAAACAATCATGGATTTTCTTGAGCATGAAATGTTATTTGAACAATCATTGATTTGTCAATCTTCTAACTTTTGTTCTTAATATTTTATTCCTTAGGTTCATTTTTCTTTGTGATGTTCATGTTTTACCCTATTCTAAGTGTGCAAAATAACTAAAATGTAAGAAGGAAAACACAAGAATCAATTCAAATGATTAGCCTAAGGAAGAAAACAAAAATAAAAGATAACAATAAGATAAATATTATACCTTTTTGTGTTGCTCCTTGGTTGGCCCTCGATATTGTAGATTTGTGTGCTCCTTGGATGGATGTGAAATGAAGGGGTGGATGCAAGATGGAAAATATGGATGCAAGATAATGGGATTTTTGATGAAACTAAAATGACAAAATTCAATTAAACTATGATACTAATGCTAGTGGAAAATGAAGGATAGTGCTTGCAAGTGAGTGGGAAATTTGGTAGCATAAGGGAGCAAATGGCTAGGTGTTTTAAACGCATTAGAAGATGGGGTATTTATATAGGTAATTGAATTCTCTAGAGAATTCAATGGTCAAGATTGAGCCACCATGGCCAAGATGAAGGGCTATGGTGAGTTGAAGACTTACAAGCCCTCACATCTTGACATGTGGAAGGTGAAGTGGCCAAGGATGTGATGAGGTGTAGGTGAGGTGGAAGAAGGACATGTGATGTGGAAGGACATATACCTTGAAAGTACATTGGGAGATGAGAAGATTTCCTCAAAAATGAATTTCTTGTCCCCAAGTGAGAATGAAAGTGACACTTGAGGAATTTTAGAATTCCTCAAAAATCTCCATGGGGAAGAGGAAATTAGTTGGGAAAATAAATGTGAATTAAAAATTCACATGATTGGGAGATCTTGTGGACAAGACAAGGTTCCCAAAAAGAGAGGTGAGAAGTACCTTGGATAAAACAAGGTGCTTAAAAAGGTAAGTACTTACCCACATGTGACTTGATGTGACAAGTCAAAGATTCTAGAAGACTTTGGCACATGTGATGTAACTAGTCAGAGGTTCTAGAATTTGTATGAGAAAGAGAAGATTCCTTGGAGGAATATAAGTGAATTAAAAATTCACAGGGAGAAGAGAGGAGTTTTGGATGAATAAAAAGGAATTAAAAATTCCTTGGGGGATGGGGAGAGTTGACCAAGGTATTGATTAGGCTTAAATAATGAGTAATTATAAGATAATTAGTGGTTAATAAGGATTAGAAGCTAACTTGCAAAATTTGGAGGATGTGACACATCCTAATCAAGGATTAGGCATGTGCACATCCCTAATGAAGAGATTAGGAGGTGGGTTAGGGTTAAGTGAAAGTGATTGACATGTGAGGATTTCATATTTATTTAATTCATTTGATGAAAGGAGGATTAAAGAGATAAGGTATTTAATTATTAACTAAATACCTTAGGGATTTGGCATAATTAAAGGTATTAATTAAATAATAGTAATATTACTTAATTAATACAAATAAGAGGATGTTTAGATGAAAAGGGATAAATTTGGACCAATAAAAGTGTCCAAATTTGGATGTCTACATGTTTCCCCTCTTTGAGATGGTGTTACAAAGTATCATCATTTCAACTATTAAAATATAGAACCCACAAGAAGATGGTCGGATTGGGAAAGATACCCCAGTCATCAAAGGAGTGATTGGGAAGAAAGATAATGTGGGTGAAGATGAAGTTTAGTGATTTAGGATGCCCCCTTGAGAGGACATGCAGGTTCAAGAGAACACGAGTATGCTCTCGAAATGGACGAGACGATGAAAAGGGAGATGAGAAAGATGATATAAAGTGATGGATAAGAAAGGATGATAAGAAATGGGAGATGATGAGAAAAAAATGGATTTAAGGACAAGAGGTGATGTTTCCCTAGTCAAGATACAAGCCAAAATGAGTTGATGATGGATGAAGTGTTTTTGATCATTGGGATGGATGAAGGATACATCCCAATGATGATGATGAAAGTGTTGTTGATAAGGGAAGGATACATCCTAATAAAAATGGGTTGGTGATGAGGGAAGGATACATCCCAAAAAAAAACCAAAGGATAGGGAAGGATACATCCCAATGATGAGGATGATTGGATCGAGGCTTGTAACAAGGCTAGGTACAAGACCAAGGATGTGAGTAGCTAATTTGTGCCAAATGGAGTTGATGAGGATAGGATTGGGATGGGAGATAGATGAAAGGAATAAAAATGATGAGGGACAAGATGCTTAGAATAACCAATCTATGATGATAAGAGATTGGATGGATAGGGGAGAGATATTGATGAAGAATGAATGGATGGGTGGGGAAGATGAAATGCAATATTAATGGATGGGTGGGGAAGATGAAATGCAATATTAATGCAATTTTCTATTTTCGGAGCACTAATTTTGCTATAACATAAGACACAAGATGCCAGGGTATAGAGAACCAAGGCCGATGTGTGTCTAATGCATAAGACAAAAAATATAAAATAAGAAGGCTATCCCAATACCCTAAAGTCATGAAGACCTTGGTCGAGCCAGGTATTGGGACAATCACAAGCATAAGAGGATGCCCCAGCGTAACACAAGACCTTGAGGATCTTGGTGGGTACTACGTGGGACAACCAAGAAGAAAACAACAAAAAGAAAAAGATCAAGATATGTCCCTATGTTAACTGATCAAAACACACCATAATATGATAGATCATAGCAGCCTTGACAAGTGATGATAGGGAGCTCAAGTGATAAACAAAATCCAAAAGTATCAAAAGATCATAATCAAGTGCAAACATCCTTTTCCATAGGATCAAAAGGATGGATGGGGTTGATGAGGTCTATTAGGAAGGATGCATCCTATTGAGATTGATGATGGATACTAAACTAAAAGATCAATATGGTGCAAGATATTCAAAACTAATTGGACTTCATGATACGAATGGATCTCATTTGTGAAGAACCAGCTAGATAAGGGCATAACCTGATGATACGACACAAGGCAGATAAGACATGAGACTGACACACCCTAAATACCTAGGGGCTCGGGGACTGATTAAAGATTAGCCTTGCCTACTTGAAAGTGCAAAGCCCTCATAGTTCGATAAAAGACTGACGATTGACCATGGGTAAAAGTGAAAAGAGGATAATGAATATTTCAATGGATGACCAAGACAAGATGGAAAAAATCCCCAGGGGTGGATCTAATGATCAACCTTGCCTATGTGAAAGTGCAGGGGCAACGTAGTTTGACAAAGGAACGACAAAAAATGATCGATAAAGGATGATGAGATATCCTGGATAAGTGGATAAGATGATGGGACTGCTACAATAAGACAAGATAGACTTCTTGGATGGGATAGGATGAGGGAAATAACATGAAGCTCAAGGATGGGATAGTTATCCAAATCATCAAAATGAAGTGGGAGAATGATACAGTGGAGAGATGAATGATGAAAAGTGATAGGAGATTGGAAAGATGCGCAAAGGAAGCAGGAGTGATGACGATGAGATAGATGACATTGGATTGCATGGGGAGTGGCCTATAGCTAGATACCAATGACAAAGGGATTACAAGATGGGATGAGGATAGGGATGAATGGATAAGAAGAGAAAGATGGGTGGATAGGAAGAGAAGGATGGGGAGATGAAAGGGATCATTTGGATGATAAGAATGAGGAGATGAAAGGGATTCTATGATGGATAGGAAGATAAGGATGGGGATATGAAAGGGATGCTATGATGGATGATGCCTCCAAGGAATATGTCACAAAAGGAGATAATTTCCCCCACTCTAAATATGTCGTGTGTCATGAGGTAGGAGGGACACAAGATGAGTGGATGGGAAGATAAAGGAGATAACTAGAGGAGGATAGGATGGGTGAATAAGGAATACGATAAAGTATGGATGAAGGGAATGTATACCAAGAGGTGTCCAAAGCATGCATAGATAGGTGCCCCTATTTTGATCAAGATTATAGGAAGGATGGAGTGATTGGAGATAAATGGGATATGATGGTAGGATGTGGAAGAAGGTGGGATGGAGGGGATGAATGAAGAGGATGTATAGCAGGAAGATGGGTGCATAGCAGGAAGCATAGCGGGTGGAGGGAATGCATATCAGGAAGTTTCCCCCAAGTGTTGAAAAGGATAGATGGGGATTTACACATGATGCCTATTTTCTAGGTTTTCAGCATGGTACTTATCCAAGACACTTGTTTGCCAAGTTTTCACCATTGGATGAATTATTTCTCTTTACTTTTTTTTTTACTTTTTGGATAGGATGTGGGTGGATATGGATAAAGATAGGGATGTGGATAAGGGTATTTAGAATATATGCGATAAGGATATGGATGAAGGACTCAAGCATCAAGTTCCATATGAGGTATTAAGAGCCCATGTGTGAAGTGACTGTTGGATGTTGGTACAATATTATTAGGATAAATAGATTATGCAAGAGGATGAATTAAGGAGATTTGATGGGGAAGATATGTGGGATAATGGATGGGATGCTAGAAAGTGTATGGATGAAATGATGAGGTAGGTGTGTGATGGGGTGTTGAGCTCAGGACCAACATCGACACATAGGGCGGTGGATGTGAAGTGATAGGAGGATTAATGGATGGATAATGTGGGGATAATGGAGGAGATGGGATAGTGAATTTTGGGACATAAGGACCCAAAATAGATTTAGGAGAGGA
Source organism: Sequoia sempervirens (assembly GCA_007258455.2). Classification (NCBI taxonomy): domain Eukaryota; kingdom Viridiplantae; phylum Streptophyta; class Pinopsida; order Cupressales; family Cupressaceae; genus Sequoia; species Sequoia sempervirens. Next base: position 583,457,066 of record VDFB02271358.1, on the reverse strand, counting down.
AGGGGGTGTATGATTAACTTTTGGATTAGAAACTTTGGATGTGCTTACAGATTTTTCATTTGAAGTCATTGCATCTATTTTCCTTAGGATCCACATGGTTTTGATTTTTGCTTTGGTGGGCCTTTGCAGCCTACTAATTTGATTTGGATTTTGGATTTGATTTTTCTTTTTGTCAACATGTCTTTTAGAGGGGACATGAGGAGGTTTTGATTCATGTGGATGTTGAGATTCATGCATTTTTTCTCTAGCATCCAAAGTGCTTTTAGTTGCAATGAGATGGGTGCGAGGAGATGGATGATGTGGAGCGATGGAGGTAGGATTATGGGGATTATGTGTAGATGGAGGATGTGTAGGTATGTGTCTTTGTTGATCTTGATTAGGGGACATGAGAGTGGGATTTTTATGATGGGTGACATGGATAGGTGTTGGATGGGTGAAAGGATGAACAGGATGAGATGGAGGTCATTTTGGGATAGAAGGAACAAAAATAGATGTAGGACCTAGAGGAAACATGGACAGAGTAGATGGAGGATGCGAGATGGTGGATGGAGGGATGTAAGGACCCAAAATGGATGGATCAGATGAAGGAGGAATATGGATGGTTGTTTTGAGGTGATATGATGGAGGAGAGGGGATGACAGTGAATGATTTGGTGGAGCAATGGAAAGAACCTGTATTTCTTTTGGAAAAGGCTCATTGAGGATGTATAGAGGTTGTACCAACATTTTTAGCTTGTGAGTTTTGAGAGATATAACCAAGACCACATGTGTAATCGTGCTCTTGGAATTGGATGGGCTCTAAAATACCTTTCTCATGAAGGCCTAAACCTTTTCCTTGATAATTCATGTTCTTAAACATTTGATCCATGACAAGATTTTTTCTATTCTAGAAGAATGATGTGAGTCCATTATTAGGCGGAGAATGATGGGTGGTATATATGCGTTGTTTTTCTTCTACAAGGAGACCACCATGGAAGAACGTGAGAGAACCAAGGGGATATAAAAAGGGATGTGGGGATGGTAGGTTTAGGCAATGATGGAGGATCATGAGATGGAGATGAGGTGGTAACAACTTGTTGATCGGGACAGGGAGTTGGTAAGGGATCAAAAGAGGGATTAGGTGACATGATAGGATTTGGATTTGTGGTAGTGAGTGATAAAGGCTCATGCAATGGAGATGGAGATAAGGGCTCATGAGATGGAGTGGTGGAATCAAGGAGATCATGAGATGGAATGGATGGGGGACTGTGATCTTGAGATGGACTAGAGGGGATGGTAGGATCTTGATCTAGAGAAGAGGGTATGCTGTTATGCTTTGGATCAAGCTCTTGGCATGACTCTTCTTGTGTGGGTGGCATGATAATGGAGGCCTGTTGGATGGGTTATTCAAGTAGGTGAGATGGAACGTTGGAGGGTTCATGAAGTTCATGAGAGGGGATTTCGGTGATACTAGAAGTGGGAGGATGGGATTGGATTTTACAATCTATGATGGGCTCAACGGATCTCAGAGTAGGAGATGGGGGCTCAATGGATTTGATGGATTTGATGGTCTCACTATTTTGAATGGTATTAGGGGTAGTAGCATCGATGGTAGATGTGGGTTGGAGAAGGGTCTCATCACTAGTGACCATGGATGATGGATTGGGATGGCATGGTTCCATGACACCAAGTGGTGGAGTTGGGGATGTCTTCTTTGTCATAAGTCCATGGAGAACTTCTGGAGTGAGAATTGTGCATACTCTAGGCTTAGATGGTGAGGTAGGAGTGGATGAAGGATTAGGGATTGGTGGAGGATTGGGATTGGATGGGGGAACAAGATTGGATGGAGGACTAGGAGCAGGAGGAGGGTTAGGATTGGATGGATGATTAAGGTAAGAATATTGTGATAGCAGATTAGAATAGGAAGATGTGGATGGTGAATTGATGTTGGAGGAGATAGATGGGGAATTAAGATAGGGATATTGGGATGGTGGATTAGGATAGGAAGACATGGATGGTGGATTAGGAAAAGAGGATATGGGTGGTGTATTAGGACAAGATGATGTGAGTGGTGGATTGGGACAAGAAAATGTGGATGTTGGATTAGGATAGGTAGATGTGGCTGTTGGATTAGGATAGGAAGATGTGGATGTTGGATTAGGATGAGCAAGATGGTATGGAGGATTAGGATAGAGGGCATATGTGGATGAAGGATTGAGATAAGAGGATGTGGATGGAAAATTATAATAGGGGTGTTGGGATACTGGATTGGGATAAGAAGTCATGGATTTTAGATAAGGAAATGATGTAGAGGGAGGATATGATGGAGATGTGGGTGAGGAAGATGATGAATATCACTTGTCAAGGGTAGCATAAGGAGCGTTATTAGGCATGGATGAAGATATAATGGGATAGCTCGTAGGGGGATTGGATTTTGGAAAGTGATTGGGGAAAGCTTACTAGCAATGATAGCATCAAGGGGATCGATGTCATACACCTCTTGATTGACAAGACTCTCGTTATCATCGTCAACAAGACTCTCGTTATCATCGTCAACATAATTAGGATTTCCCTTGATTAATACCAATGGAGGATAAGGATTCGTGATGATAGAAGGATAAATAGGATGGGTCAAATATTTTGGGTGGAAATGGACTAAAGCTCCAATTGGGATTTAGGTCAAGCTCATATCGAGATTGGATTAAATCTTAGATTAGGATGATTAGATGATGCGATGGGATTGATTCTGATGATTGGATTTGATTAGTAAAGGACGATTACGACACCGAATCTACCTTGAGATGGAAGAAAATTGATTGGGTCTAAGATGATTGGATAAGGGTGTGGTTGAATTAGATCAGATAGGATTGACTGATGAAACAATTGATAAGATCAAATGATAGACCGGATAGGGTTAGGAGGGGGATTTTAAATCTCATTCAGAGATTACCCTAGGTAACTTAGGATGCTAATTGATCAGATTAAATGATGAATAGATGATTGTGGCATAGAATCCACCTTCAGATTGAAGATGGATTGACTAGGCCGACGATGATAACTAGCTTTCTAGAATGGATGATGATCCTAAGCAACTATGGATGGTGATGATCAAATTCAGACTCCTAGGTCAATTTGGATAACTACTTCTAATGAAATTCAAAGGATTTGGATGGGGGACATGATGATGGATACGTAACCTAGAGATGTTTGAAGATGATGTATCGATATGATTCGGATGATGAATGAATGAGCTTGACAGAATGCGGATGGATTTAGATGCGGACTGTGGGTGAATGGTGTATTGGAACAAGGTATCGAAACGAGAAAATAGACACTTGTAACGAAGAAATGGATGCAAAAAATGAGGATAATGATGATAGGAAGGGGAGATGACTACTCAGGATGAGAAGATGGATGGTTGGAATGAGGAAATGACCCCTCAGAATAGGCAAATAGATGTTTAAAATAGGAAAATGGATGCCTAGAACAGGTAAATGAATCCTCAAAACAAGAGGATGAAGACTTGGATTGAGGGGATGAATTCTTAGAGTAGGGGATGGATGTTTGGAATGATGGAATGAATGCTCAAAATGACCAAAGAGATGCTTAGAATGAGGGAATGGCTAGTCGAAATACATGAATAGATGCCCAAAACAGGTAGACGGGTGCTTGGATCAAGGAGACAACTGTTCAAATCAAGGGATGAATACTCATAATGAGGAGATGAATATTTTGGATGGAGAATGGATGCTCAAAATGAGGAGACAAGGAGGTGGATGATCAAACTGAGGAGACGGGCCTTCGAAATGAGAAAACAGGTGATAGAAATGGGAAAACAAGTTCCTTGAGAGGATGAAGGTTTGGATCAAGGAGATGAATGCTTGGGATGGGGAATGGATATTTGGAATGGAGAGAAAAATTCTTGGAATGGGTAAATGAGCACTCAGAACAAGCAAACGGGTGCTTATAATGGGCAAACAGGTGCCTAAAACGACAAAATAGATGATGAAAAAGGTCATTTAGAGGGAAGGTCTGCCCTAGCTAGGGCAGGTCCACCCCTTTAGAGGGATTTTTTTCCCCATTAGAGGGAAAGTATGCCCCTCTCAAGGGAAATTCCACCCAAGGATAAGGGAAAGTTCGCCTTTTGGTGAAAAATGGGCAAAAAATGGGTGATTGGATTAAGTAAATAGGTGCTCTGAGAGGATGAAGGTTTGGATCAAGGAGATGATGCTTGGGATGGAGAATGGATATTTGGAATGGAGAGATGAATGCTCGAAATGGATAAACAGGCACTCAAATGAGCAAACAGGTGCTTGAAATGCACAAACGGGTGCCCAAAATGACTAAACGGATGATGAAAAAGGTTGTTTGGAGGGTTGGTCCACCCCAATTAGGGTAGGTCCACCCCTTTAGAGGGAAATTACGCCCCTCTCAAGGTCAGGTCCGCCCAAGGATAAGGGAAAGTTCACCTTTTGGTGAAAAATGAGCAGAAAATAGGTGATTGGATTAAGTAGACAAGTGCTCTGAGAGGATGAAGGTTTGGATCAAGGAGATGAATGCTTGGGATGGATAATGGATATTTTTAATGGAGAGATGAATGCTCAAAATGGGTAAGCAGGCACTCAAAATGAGCAAACGGGTGCTTGAAATGAGCAAACGGGTGCCTAAAATGATTAAACAGACGATGAAAAAGGCCACTTGGAGGGCAGGTCCACCCTAGTTAGAGGGAAATTTTTCCCATTTAGAGGGAAATTACACCCCTCTCAAGGGTAGGTACACCCAAGGATAAGGACAAGTTTTCCTTTTGGTGAAAAACAGGCAGAAAACGAGTGATTAGATTAAGCAAATAGGTGCTCTGAGAGGATGAAGGTTTGGATCAAGAAGATGAATGCTTGGGATGGGGAACAGATGTTTGGAATGGAGAGATGAATTCTCAAAATGGGTAAATGGGCACTCGAAAAAATGAAACGAGTGCTTGAAATGGGCAAACAGGTGCCTAAAATGACTAAACAGACGATGAAAAAGGTCGTTTAGAGGGCAGGTCTGCCCCAATTAGGGTAGGTCCGACCTAGTTAGGGCAGGTCCACCACTTTAGAGTGAAATTTCACCCCTTTAGAGGGCAAGTACACCCCTCTCAAGGGTAGGTCTATCCAAGGATAAGGGAAAGTTCTCCTTTTGGTGAAAAATGAGCAGAAAACGGGTGATTGGATTAAGTAAAAAGGTGTTCTAAGAGGATGAAGGTTTGGATCAAGGAGATGAATGCTTGGGATGGGGAATGGATATTTGAAATGGAGAGATGAATGCTTAGAATGGGTAAAAAGGCACTTGAAACGAGAAAACAAGTAATGAAATGGGAAAATGAGTGCATAAAATGATAAAACAAACGATGAAAAAGGTCGTTTGGAGGGCAGGTCTGGCCCTTTAGAGGGACAATTTGCCCCTTTAGAGGGAAAGTACACCCCTCTCAAGGGAAGGTCCACCCAAGGATAAGGGAAAGTTCACCTTTTGGTGAAAAAAAGGTAAAAAATGGATGCTTGGATTAAGTAAACATGTGCTTGAAACGAGGGGGTGATTTCTTTGACTGAGGGGATGGCCACTCAATATGATGATAGGATGTTTAAAATTTAGGACAAGATTGCTCAGAATGTAAAAATGAGTACTAAGAATAAGCAAATGGGTACTTAGAACAAGTAAATGGGTACTTGATACAATTGAACGAGATGAAATTGATTGTTTTGGGGGCAAGTTCACCCCTCTAGTGGGCAATGTTTCCCTTTTGTAGTAGTTCTTTGGGAAAGGTCACCCCTCTACTTTTAGACTCTCAAAGGGGGTAAAAAGACTATCAAAATAGAGAGATAGATGATCAAAATAGGATGTTGGATAATTGGATTGGGGAAATGAGTGATACGAGTGGATGAACAAATACTCAAAACTGTTAAACGATTGCTAGGAATGAGTAAATGATTGATCAAAATGGATGAATGAATGTTCGGATGGGGTGAACAAATGTTTGGAAAGGATGAACAGAGGCTTGGAAAGGATGAACGAATTTTTGGAATAGGCGAATGAGTGCTTGGGACAGATGAACGAGTGTGAAATTAACTATTTTGGGGGAAAGTTTGCCCCTCTACAGGGCAAGGTCATCTTTCTACAGTATTTCTTTGGGAAAGACCGCCCTTCTGCAATAGTTCTTTGGGAAAGTTCACCCTTTGCAACATTTCTTTGGGAAAGTCTTCCCCTCTGTAGCAATTCTTTGGGAAAGTCTGCCCCTCTGCAGAAAACTGGGACTTGACCTGGATGGAAATGACTATGGCAAGGACTCAAAATATAACAAACAACAAGCAAAAAAGCTGACTTGTCAAAAATTTTACTGGTTTCCCATAAGAAGACACTTCAAACAAGAACAATCCTATGATTAGTGTTAAGGGTATGGCTAACAAAATTCTTAATCTAGGATGCACAAGGCTTCTAGGGATTCCTCGATATACTCTTGGTACATGAGGCACAACTGTGAACACCAGCCTATCACAAGCGTGAGTTAGAAACCCCAACGAGATACTAAAAGGTTCGGAACAACTCTTCACATCTAGCTAGGTATCACCCTAGCTTCAACACTCTGTTAGACACAACATGACTAGATTGGGGTACAACTTTGGCTCTCCCCCATTTCTATACCCCACTAGTATGCATGGTTGGGATCGTCCCTTGGGGTGATGAAATCCTCAAGCAGGTCTTGCTAAAAATGAAAGAACTAATTGTTTTCTACTACTCCCCAGGCTCACACGAAGTGCAAGGGGAAAGTGTGAACAACTAATGCCTCCTTGGGTAACAAAAAATAGATTTATAGACACAAAAAATAGCAATTTTTTCTTCCCCATAGTTAAACTATGTTCCTAGATTAATGAAAAAAAGCAAGGAAATTTTTAAACAACTAAGCAAATGGATTGTCCTGCAAGAAAATGTTAGTTGTTTTATCCTCTATTCTTCATCAATTACGAAATAAACTACACAAAAATTAGCAAAAAACATAAATATCCTTGCAACAGACAATGTTAGGGGGTTAGAACCTGAAAACAACAAAAAATTGAAGCAAAAATGAAGCTAAAATAACTGTTTTACCTCCGAAAATGTTCTGCTTTTGGAAAGTTCGCCCCTAGACAACAGTTCTTTGGGAAAGTTCACCCTTCTATAGTAGTTATTTGGGCAAGGTTGCCCCTCTATAGAAAACTACTATCAAAAAATGTTCAGAAGACTCAATCCCTTGGGCAAGGTCGCCCTTCTACAGCAAACAGTTAGCCAACAAAGTTACAAAAAACTAGTTCTTTGGGCAAGGTCACCCTTTTGTAGCAAACAGTTAGCAAACAATGTTCAAAAAACTCAGTCCTTTAGGCAAGGTCACCCCTCTACAACAAACAGTTAGCCAACAAAGTTACAGAAAACTAGTTCTTTGGGCAAGGTCGCCATTTTGCAACGAATAGTGAGCAAACAATACAAAGAAAACATTGTTTTGTGGGCAAGTTCTCCCTTCTACAACAATTCTTTGGGAAAGTCCACCCCTCTGTAGTAGTTCTTTGGGAAATTCTACCCCTTTGCGACCTAAACCTACAAAGAACTTAAACAACATAAAATGTGAAAAGATGGAACTTTTTTGTGGGTCCCACCGAGCATGCCAGAAATGTGATGCTCATTTTTTACCCTAATCTAAGTATGCAAAATAACAAGTTCAAAAAGGAAAACAAAAGAATCACTTCAAATGATTAGCCTAAGGAAGAAAACACAAAGAAAAGATAACAATAAGATAAATATTATACCTTTTTGTGCTACTCCTTGGTTGGCCCTTGATATTGTAGATTTGTGTGCTCCTTGAATGGCTATGAAATGAAGGGGTGGATGCAAGATGGACAATATGGATGCAAGATAATGGATTTTTGATGAAGCTATAATGGAAAAATGCAATTAAACCATGATGCTAATGCTAGTGGAAAATTAAGGATAGTGTTTGCATGTGAGTGGGCAATTTGGTAGCATAAGGGTGCAAATGGCTAAGTATTCCAAATGCATTAGAAGAGGGGATATTTATAGAGATAATTAAGATTGAGCCACATGGCCAAGATGAAGGGCTATGGTGAGTTGAGGACTCACAAGCCCTCACATCTTGACATGTGGAATGTGAAGTGGCCAAGGATGTGATGAGGTGTAGGTGAGGTGGAAGAAGGACATGTGATGGGGGTACTTGCAAGTACCTTGATGTGACCACTCAATGATCACATGGGGAAGAGAAGATTCTTTAGAGGAATAAAAGTGAATTTAAATTTCACAATGATTGGGAGATCTTATGGATAAGACAATGTTCCCAAAAGGGTAGGATTTTGACACATGTGGGTGATGTGAGAGGTCAAAAGGTTCTAGAAGACCTTGGCACATGTGAGTGATGTGAAAAGTCAAGTGTTTGAGAACTTGCATGGGGATAAGGAGTTTTGAAAGAATAAATGTGAATTAAAAATTCACATGGGGAAGAGAGGAATCTTGGATGAATAAAAAGGAATTAAAAATTCCTTGGGAGAATAAAAGTGAATTAAAAATTCACATGGGGAAGAGAGGAGCCTTGGATGAATAAAAAATAATTAAAAATTCCTTGGGGGATGGGGAGAGTTGACCAAGGTATTGATTAGGCTTAACTGATCAGTAATTAGAAGATAATTAGTGGTTAATAAGGATTAAAAGCCAACTTGCAAAAATTAGAGGATGTGACACATCCTAATAAAGGATTAGGAATGTGTGCATCCCTAATGAAGAGATTAGGAGGTTGATTAAGATTAAGAAAAGGATGTGACATGTGAAGAATTAAATAAATGTCATATTTATTTAATTCATTTGATGAAAGGGGGGATTGAAGAGTAAGGTATTTGATTATTTAACAAGATACCTTAGGGATTAGAAGAACTTTAGAAGGTATTAACTAAGCATCCTCTTATTTGCATTAATTAAGTAATATCGCTATTATTTAATTAATAAAAAGGGTTTTTAAATGAGATTCTCAACTTTCCACCGATATAAATTATGCTTTACTTTGAATTTAATAAATAATTATTATTCATTTTCTATTTGAATTACGACTAAAGTCTTGATTGATAGTCTAATTGAAAAACATCTATAGCTTTCAAATGGTATCACATTTTTTAAATTTGAAACATGTGTCACATTCTATGCTTCATATATATAGGATTAAAAAAAGAAACATTGAATTTCATGCTTTTGACTGATTAAGGTGGTCAAACTGTAATGTCCCCGTTTTAGCTGGCATTGTTTGTCGAGGAGTGAGCTATTATTTCGATCCTCATAGGTGATAGATGTGTGCGAGAGGATCATATGAGGCGTTACTCGTGTTTGGTAGCTCCAGTATTGCGTTGTTTCAGGTTGGGCCTTCGAGAATCTCCAGAGTGCATTTTCAGGAACTTTCTATTTTTAGAAAGTTAGGTCGGCGGAAGCTGCTATTTTGGACAGGGCACCGGTTCAACTTTTCAGCTCGAGTGACCCATTCTTCAGTTTGATGATCAGACGGAGAAATAAGGAGTATTTAATGATTTATTAAATATTTAATATTTTGACTTTATATTAAAGTCACTTTATTAATATATTTAAATATTAATGATTAAATGATATATTATAAAGTATTTTAATACTTTATAATAAAGTGATGTATTTTGACATAATGAATAATTATTATTCATTAATGAGGTGTTATTTAATTATTATTAATTCTCCTAAGTTCAAAAAGGCAAATTAAATCATTTTATTAAATGATTATTTTAAAAGAGCTGTGGGTCGAATTTCTCAAAGGCAGTATATATTTCTCTTCAAGACAAATCGAACCATTATGTGATGATATTCTAATTTGTATTTTTTTCTCTGAGCATTGGAGTTTGCAAACCCTAGGGTTTCTGGCAGACACGCGTTTCTAGAGAACGAAAACTCTTCAGGAATTAGGCAGACTGAGACTGTGAAATACCAGTTTAAGCTTGCATCTAGGTGACTTCATTCAGGAGTTACAGTTGATCTTATTGCATCGATTCAGAAGAAGATTCAGAGATTATCATCTAGAAAATAAGGCATCTTTATCAGAGATCTTTTATCAGAGTTTTGGTACATCTTTCAAGGAGCCATACCACATTTATTCTTGCTGTTGCAGGCCGTACAAAATTGTACTTTCCAGGCCGTACTCTCTTTCTTCAGGAGGAACACATTCATCATTCATTCTTGGCCAGAGGTTCCTAGTGCGCTTTGCATTTTTGGAGATTTTCCTTGCCTGTGACTGGAGATCAAAGTTGATATATTACTTTCCTCATTCATTTAATGCTGCTACAGCCGCCATCAGGTTCCTCAATAAAAATTATTATATTTCATTCCTTGTTCAGATTTTTGTATTGTTAAGCTTAGGAAAATTGAAATAAATGATACGCCTTTATATTCTGAGCATTTCCTACGCATCTCCATGCACATATGATTTTTTATGAATTTTCTAGCATTTATTAGAGATATCATAGCTTTTGCTATTTGTTAAAAATCCATCAAAAAACACAAAAAAACAAAAAAATTGCAAAAACAAAAATTACAGTTAGGGTTTCAGGGTTGAGAACCACCAGGGTTCCTACAGTGGTATCAAAGCACAGATTTCCTGCCATCCTGTGCTTTTTCAGTTGCTTTTTCAGAATACAGTGTGCTTTTTGGTTGCTTTTTCATGAGCTGAGATATTATTCACTATACTAGAGGAGTAGGGATAGGTAGAACTGAGGATTGGACAGGTCCACCGATCCCCGAGGGTGAGACAGTATCAGGTATATTGGGCTTTCACAGATCTAGCTCAAACAGCAGTGAAAATAGTGTTGCAACCCTAATGGCAGATCGTGAGGTTCCTACGGAGACAGTTAGGGATACAGGGAAGGCACATGCAGAGGGCGACATTACTGATGAGGAGTTCAGATGCAGGCATGATAACATGATGGACATGATGTCCCAGTTGATGGGTACCATTCAAAAATATATGCCCACATAGTCACACTACATACAGATTGGACAGACGAGCAAGACTACACCAGTGGATCAGCCATTGGCATCAGTGCCATGATAGCTGTCACCAATCTACCAGGAGCGTAGGCTAGGTTAGCCTACTTTCTTACCTAGAGAGACTCCACCTCAAACTCTGGGGGCAGAGCAGCAGGGGCAGCATCAGGAGTTTCAGCCACATAATAGCATGTCAGTGGCAGATGTGATGAGGTTTCATGGTGAGTACATCTCACTAGCACTTGAGATCCATCAGGCATTATCATTTCATGAGTTTATGGATGTCCATAAACCCAGAGGAGGAGGCAGATTTGACCGTAGATCCCCTCAGCATCAGCAGCCGCAGCCACAAGTGAACACGGATTTGCAGTATGCTATTAGCAAGATTACCTTGCCATATTTTGATGGGTCCAACAAGACATCAGCGAGGTCATGGGTCTAGAAATTGGACAATTACTTATCACTGAGGCCTATGCAGGAGGACGAGGCCATTAAATTTGCTACCTTGCATCTTGATGGAGTAGCGGATGATTGGTGGCACCATGACATGTATACACTTGGCCATCATGCGGTTAATACTTACCAGGAATTCACCAGTAGGCTCATAGAGCGATTTGATAAGAAGGATCCGAAACTTTATTTTAGAGAGCTAGCTCAGCTCAAGCAGACAGGTAGTTTGGATTCTTAGATTGGTGAGTTTCAGAGAGTTGCAGTCATGGTGACGGGCATTTCGGAATGAAGACTTATTATACTCTTCGTCGAGGGTTTGACAGAGCCTATGAGAGGTTGGTTCAAGGCATTTGATCCTCCTACTCTTCAGGAGGCGATGCAAAAGGCAAGGAGTATGGAGCTTGCTGCTCCAAAGAAATAATTTCAGCCTAAAATAAACAACTTGCCTGTGGAGGAGAGTCATACACCAGTTGCAGAACCAAAGAGGAAAGTAGCTGCAAGAATTGATGATGCAACTCGTGATGAATTGAGGAAGAAACAACTTTGTTATTGGTGCAAAGAACCCTACAACAAGGAGCATGATTGTCCTTTGAGACCGAAGGGCAGAGCCAACCGTGCCATGTGGGTTTACTATGAAGATGACAAGTCTGAGGATTCAGACCAGCAGGTTGTTTCAGAACATGCAGAGGCCGGGAATGCCTCTATGGAGTTTGGGCCTGATGCCAACCTATCCCCGTTGGTACTATCTGCTAGTGTACGGGATGATTCATTCAGGTTTAGGGGATTAGTGGAAGGACAGTGATGTATTGCTATGCTCAACACCAGAGCCACACACAATTTCATTGATGAGAGCTTTGTCAACAGATGTAGACTCCAGACAGAGGATTTATTTGGATTCAGAGTTCGGGTGGCAGAAGGATATACCCTAACTTGCACTCGGCGGATTTGTAATCTCACCCTCATGCTGAATGATTATGAGTTGCAGGCAGAATTCTATGTAGTCAATCTGGGTGGGATGGATTTAGTGTTGGGTATGAGATGGCTTCAGGACATTAGTGTGTTCACTCTCAACTTGCCTAAAATGGAGATGAGATTTGAGGTACAGGGCAAGAAATATGTGTTGAGAGGAATTACAGATGGCAGCCTTTGTTCTATCTCTCTCATTGGTGGGAAGAGCGAGAAGGTAGAGGAGGATTTTGTGCAGACCAGGCATGGTTATGCTCAGTACCTCAGGGGTTTTGAGGTAGTCGTTTGGGATCAGCCTAGTGGTTTGGTTCTGTTTGTGACCAATCCATTGTTTGAGACAAATGTTATATCTTCATATGACAATCTGCTCTTTGAGTTTGATGTGGGTAACTCACCTGATCCTGGTCTTGAGCAGAGTGATGATAGCGTTTGGGATCCTACTAGTGCACTGGGATTTTAGACTCAGCTCATGGAGGAGTATCACAGTGTGTATATGGTGCAGAGTGCATATGGTTTCGTGATTGACCCGCATGTACACAATTTGTTTTAGGTGCATAGTTCTAGTATGCACGTGCTTGATATGTTGGATGACAGTATATCTCATGCAGTTTTAGGGGGTAAGTGTTGCTTGCAGTTTGACTTGCCTCCTTCTGAGTTACTTGATCCTATGCCGGACCGCACTGAGGTTAATAAGGAATGCTATTCTATTCTTGTTGATCAGTTGTGGGAGTTACAGGAGTCAGTTGTGGCCAGCAGGAACATTGTCTGATACTATCCTTGGGATCCAGGTGGTGCAGTACATTTGTATTTGCAGAGATTGCTTGAGGACAAGCAATTTCAGGGAGGGCAGACTGTAATGTCCCCGTTTTAGCTGACATTGTTTGTCAAGGAGTGAGCCTATTATTTCGATCCTCATAGGCTAACAGATGTGTGCAGAGGATCATTTGAGGTAGTTACTCAGTGTTTGGTAGCTCCAGTATTACAGTTGTTTCAAGTTGGGCCTTCGCAGAATCTTCTAGAGTGCATTTGTAGGAACTTTCTATTTTTAGAAAGTTAGGTCAGGCGGAAGCTGCTATTTTGGGAAGGGCACCTGGTTCAACTTTTTAGCTCAGAGTCGACCCAGTTCAGTTTGATGATCAAACAAAGAAATAAGGAGTATTTAATGATTTATTAAATATTTAATATTTTGACTTTATATTAAAGTCACTTTATTAATATATTTAAATATTAATGATTAAATGATATATTATAAAGTATTTTAATACTTTATAATAAAGTGATGTATTTTGACATAATGAATAATTATTATTCATTAATGAGGCGTTATTTAATTATTATTACTTCTCCTAAGTTCAAAAAGGTGAATTAAATCATTTTATTAAATGATTATTTTAAAAGAGTTGTGGGTCGAATTTCTCAAAGGCAGTATATATTTCTCTTCAAGATAAATCAAACCATTATGTGATGATATTCTAATTTGTCTTTTTTTCTCTGAGCATTGGAGTTTGCAAACCCTAGGGTTTCTGGTAGACACGCGTTTCTGGAGAATGAAAACTCTTCAGGAATTAGGCAGACTGAGACTGTGAAATACCAGTTTAAGCTTGCATCTGGGTGACTTCATTCAGGAGTTACAGTTGATCTTATTGCATTGATTTCAGAAGAAGATTCAGAGATTATCATCTAGCAAATAAGGCATCTTTATCAGAGATCTTTTATCAGAGTTTTGGCACATCTTTCAAGGAGCCGTACCACATTTATTCTTGCTACTGCAGGCCATACAAAACTGTACTTTCTAGGCCGTACTCTCTTTCTTCAGGAGGAACGCATTCATCATTCATTCTTGGCCAGAGGGTCCCAGTGCGCTTTGCATTTCTGGAGATTTTCCTTGCCTATGATTGGAGATCAAAGTTGATATATTACTTTCCTCATTCATTTAATGTTGCTACAACCGCCATCAGGTTCCTCAATAAAAATTATTGTATTTCATTCCTTGTTCAGATTTTTGTATTGTTAAGCTCAGGAAAATTGAAATAAATGATACGCCTTTATATTCTGAGCATTTCCTACGCATCTCCATACACATATGATTTTTTATGAATTTTCTAGCATTTATTAGAGATATCGTAGCTTTTGCTATTTGTCAAAAATCCATCAAAAAACACAAAAAAACCAAAAACTTGCAAAAACAAAAATTACAGTTAGGGTTTCGGGGTTGAGAACCACCAGGGTTCCTACACAAACATACGATTTTTTTTATTTTTTAAAATTTGAAATAAAAAAATCATAATTAATTATTTACTTGGAAAAAATTACAAAAAAATATGTACCACATATGTACATGAGTCCTCTACTTATATCTAAAATCTTATAAAATAATATTATCATTTTATTGTGGTTAGGTGGTTAGGCGACACCTACTTATTTTTTCCTTAAAATTTAAGAATCACTGCAGATTGAAATTTTAAATTTTCACCAAATAGATTTTTCTTTTTTAAAATAAACCTAGTAGTTTAGAAACTACATTCAATTTTCTAAAGATTCCATTCTTACATATTTTTGAAATAATATAGATAACTTATTCAAAATTTTATGTCAAGTTTCCTAACTCTGAGTTTTCTAAAATTTTTGCCACTTAAGGGCCTATTTTTTCCATGATGATCCTGCACATACCCTATTAAAGGTACTAATGGATTCTTTCTCATAAAATTATTCCTTCTTGTATTGATTCTATAATCAATATTATTATGACCATATTTATTAAAAAGGAAATAGTAACCGTAAAGAGTAATCAAACCTAGATATGAATGATTGCCTTGAAGGAGCTAGACCTGTTAATCTTATTTTTTTATTTTTTACTTTGGTAAAGCTATCTTCCTTCTTATGTTCAATCTTATTATCTAATTTTATACTTGATTTGTATTTCTCTATATTTGTCTTCATAGGAGGTGCATTATATTTTGAATTCATTTCATCATTATATCCAAAACCAAACTTGTCAAAGGACGACCTTTGACTGCTAATCATCTCACCAAGCTTCTCTTAACTATTCAAAAACTTAATATTTTTGCTTAACTTAGCATTAGCTTCCTCCAATTCCTTTCTCAAGAACATAACTTCAGCTTCAATTTTCTAATAGAAATCTCCCTTTTCTTTCAAATTTTCTCTTATAACATCTTCAATTCTCTTTGCATATTCAACTTGAACTTTTATATCAATAACCATATTTTAAAATTCTTCATTCTTAAACTTTAGTTTCTAACTTTCTTTCCTCTCTATTTTCAAATCACTTAATGCGGAGATGAGTTCACCTTCTAAATCTATAATGCATTCTTCATCATCAAGATCTAGCATATCTTCACCATCTTCTAAAAGGTGATATTCCTCTCCCAAAAATTCTATTTACATGAATAGAGATTCTTCCCTTTCTTCTTTAGAATTACATTTATCACATTCCTCAGACAATTTGCTTTCTGTCTTAAAATAGAAGCTCTTCTTATTCTTGTGAAAGTTCCTTTTTTTGTTTTTGTATTGATCACTACTTTGATTTTCTTTTAAAGGACACTTTGAAGCATAGTGTCCTACGTTTCCACAATTGAATCATTTGAAAGGTAAATTTCCTTTATACTTAACATAACCATTCTTTAACTTCCTCACAAATTTAGCTTCATCATCATTAGACTCATTTATTGGATCATATTTCCCATTTCTCTCTTTCTTGGATGCCTTTAAGGAAACTTCTTTATTTTATGTCTCCTTACATACATTCCTCATTTCATAAGTAGTGAGAGATCCATACACTTCATCCATTGTAAATTTATTTAAATCTCTAGATTCTTCAAAAACAAAAAAAAAATTGATTCATAAATTTGGGAAAGGGATCTAAGAAACTTCTTCACAATAACTAGTTCTATCATTTCTTCGCCAAATCTTGTGATAGCATTGGAAATTTCATCCACTTGAAGTAGATAGTCAGTAATATTTTCTTCTTTAATTTTCAAACTTTTAAACTTTCCTCTGAGAATTTGTATCTTAGCTTGTTTGACCTTATCATCACCTTCATAAATGCTATGAACTTTTTTCCAAATGTCCTTAGTAGATTGGTAGTGCATTACTTTAAAAAAAAATAGAATTTTTTAGTCCATATAAATAGCATTCTTTGCTTTATAATTATACTCACAATCTTGAACTTATCAATCTGATCTATTGGAGGAGTTCGAGTAGTAGTATAACTATCCACTATAGCTTTCCAAACATAAAAACTTAATGATGTCAATACAATTCTATCCTTATGCACTAGAAAGCATAATTTATTCCATAAAATTATGGTGCCTTATTTCAATTGGATCCATCTTGACCAGCCATGTTTTCAAATCAAAGATCTACCTCTAGTTGTTAAGCTACATCAAGGAACTGAGATTTAATACCAATTATTGAATACACAAATTTACTAAGAGGAGGGTGAATCATTGTATCAATAAATTTTATATTGAACCAATGTACCAATGATCAAAAAATAATAATTAAAAAAATAAGAAGCAATAATGTAATAAATTAACACAATCACACAAGATAACACCTGATTTATGTGGAAACCCTATAGGAAAAACCATGGTGAGAATGGCTACTTAGAACTACTATCCAAATCCAACCTCACAAAATTTTAATCTCATAATGACTTTATAGGAACCAACCCACTAGATAAACCAATCTCCAAATCAATTTATAGGCACCAACCTAAAGAAGACTCAAATTACCCTATTTGAGCACCAACCTAGAAAAGCAAGAAACACCAATATCACATGAAACAAGAGGCCCCAACCTCAGAATACACTAAAATTATTACAATAGAACCTAGGAAATTATCAATTAAAAATTATATCAAAATGAATTTGCACAATTCTACTTTGTCATTTAGAATTTTCTACATAAAAAATTTGTTCTCTTTCACATAAACTAACTCTTCTTAGAAAGATAAACCATGAAAAGATCAAAAAAATCACACACCAATGTACAACCATAGTTTTGTACCTTTCCACTCATTTGTTAAACCTCTGAAACCACTTTCTTAAATACCAATATGACATGATAGATAACATTGATATGTTAGTATATATTGAGATGATATGACACTCTTGTTTGGCATATATGTATTGAAGGGGGTCTAGAGCTACTTATGGAGAAGTGGTCATGAAGAAATCCTCTCCATACAATTTTCCAATGCATGCAATAGGAGACATATCTTTCAAAGTTACAAAAGAGGTAATAGTACAAGCCACAAGATTGTCGTGTAATTCCCAAAAGTTGAAAAGACATAGTCCAAGGTACAAGATTTAGAGAAGATGAACATATTCTTCAAAGAGGGTGAAACCACTAACAAGATGCATGTAGGTTATGACCAATAAAAAATTCCCAACTCATGAAACAAGGTATGTTTTGTTATTATGATATTATTGGAAGAATTAGGAGTGTTTCATTTATTTTGTTTGCAACATGAGCATATGGAATGAGCACAAGGTATATATAGTTATGCTTTACAGTGTTGTCATTGATGTTAATATTGTACTTGAGTAAGAAGATCATGATGTAGATCAGTTTGGGTGGCTCAAACCTATTTTAGGATGTTTGTGTAAGGAAATTTTGCAAGAAGGTTTGATCTAGTGAAGAAAATTCTAATGGAAATTGACTAAGTGTTAATACTAATGATTCTATGTTTAGAGCATATGATTTTTGGGTCTGCATCAATCCACTATTCAATGATTTTCTTTATGGTTATAGTATAATTATTTTGGTTGGTAGAAGTAACTAATTCTATAGTTTCATATTGTTTTGGAACTTAGTGTGAAATTTATGAGTAAAAAAAGTTGGGCTTGATAGTTACAGGTGTTTTTCAATTCTATGCATATGATTTGAAGAATCCACAATTCTACTTTGATTGGATTTTGTCTCTATAGATTTTAGGAGATATCAATAATGTAATGTTAAAAAATTTCACATTAGGGGAAAAATCACATTTTAGCACTTTACCTTGCATTTATTACACCTAAGCTCGCATCTTCCCAAAGAAGCTTTCTAATGATCCAAATTCTAGGTCATATGTATGTAAAAGTGACCCACCAAACTACCTATACCTTTCCTCTGGGTGGGGGGAAAACCTCATGAGTTGAAATTTCATGATTCTAATTCCATGAGGTCCAATAACAAAGTGATAATAGTCTACCACCTTGTTTCCCAAAAACTAGTGTATTGGATGTTTGCATAGTCCATAGACGTCTATGTGGCATTCTAGCATCCTGGAAGTTTCTTAAGTTTAAAATGAGAAATCTCATAATATTAACTCCTATCACATGTCATTGTAGTCAAATTTCTGAATGTAACGACTCCTTCCACCCTTACATGCAACAAAACTACCCTTTTTTCTCATTTTGGGTGGTTTTCTCTCATTATAACACTTCTTTCAATATCACTATATCCTCAGTCTCTTCTACAATTTGCAGTATCTCTTCTACAACAAAGCTCTGTCAGACTGAGGTCCCTCCAATAGTTGAAGCTCTCTAGAAAGCATTCAACGATGTGTCTATGTGTTCAAGAGGGGACCAAGGACTATTGGTAACACCCTCTTTCTCTTATCTATGTAGAAATAGATTAGATCACTTTGTTTATTTGCTATTTTGTGGTGTGGGTTCTTGTCGTCAAGTAGGGATTGTTTTCACTATTGCTATATAGTTGTCATTAATGTAAAAAAGGGGATCAAAGATGAAATGGAGCTGATCTTGCAAGTAAGGATGTTGGAATTAATGTAATAAATTCATTGATGTAAAAAAGAGATCAAAGGTAAGAAGGCATTGATCCTATAGGGAAGATTGTTGGCATGATGACAAAAGGTGTCATTGGTGCAAAAGGGTAGTTCAATGGTGTGCTTAAATGTCATGAAGATTAGAGGATAAATGTCTAGAAGAGTTGGTGTAGAATGTTGATGAAAGGAGCATGTCTCTATAAATGTTGCAAAGTTGCTTAAATATTGCAACAATGTTATGAAAATTTGACATAATGTTGCAGAGTGTTCTTTTAGAATACAGAGGTGAAAATAGAATGTAGATTTGATGTGGGTTTTCTAATTGCATTCTAGATATATAGTTTGTAGATTCACATGATGTATTGAATGCTTAGAATGGAATTGTTTGTGCTCTTGGACAAGGTTTAGGGTTTACTACTTAAACCCTAGGGTTAATAGTTATGGAAATCAATAGGTGTTATAATTTAATGTTGATTGTATATCACATGTTACCAATCGAATAAGTTACAACTTATGTCATCAAAGTCATCTCTTGATCGACCCCTTTACCTAGTGCTCTAGGTTGGCGAAGTTTGTGTGTTCGTATCGAGGAGGTTGCATCATGTCAAGATGAGATGATTTTGTGTCCCATCAACACAAGGATGATACTATATCAATGGTGGAGATAAAGCCTTAGAGATTAGACACCCTCCCTCCCAACCCGTTGAGTCTATGGTGGGTCCTAGCTGAGTATCAAGGGATAGTGGGGAATGATGGTGATCGAATGTTGAAGATTGATGGTACTCATAGTATGCATAATGGGACCTACAGAGGTAGAAAATTAAGTTAGTGTAATTTGATGACATGTGAATAGGTGGAATTGATCGATGGTAATTGAATGGTGCAAGATGTATCAGGGAGAGAGATGATTATCAATGAGTGTAGATGACTAGTCCCTTCAACATCTCGATGGTACCTCTTTAGGGAGACATATACATATCAGATGGAGCAGGTTTAGAGTCTCTTTGAAATAATGATGGAGGAAAGAGATAATGGAATATGACATCATCCTAGATAGATAGAATGATATTACATCACTTAAAGCCTTCACATCGCTATAATGGAAGTCAAATGTTAATTGCTTTAGCAATGTGCGATGAAGTATGTTCAACAGTTGTGATCAAGAAGATTCAATGGTGCCTACTAGCCCATGACACCTATGGTGGGATCCCATCCATGCCTCATGGAGGAGTGGGGAATGATGGAGATCAAATAAGGATTTTATTAGATGAAGGACAAAGTACCTAGTGGATCCTAAAGATGCAAGTTAGACATGTGGTAGGATATTGCTCTGCTGCTTCACATCATTGTTGGGAAGCAAAATGAATGAATCCTTTGGGTGATGAGTGATGAATAGTGGAGATCAATGCATGGAGGATTTGATGAATATTGCTTGGTCACTACACATCGCTATTATTAAGTGAAGTGATAAGTTTCTTTTCATGATGAGCAATGAAAATCAGGTGCTAGTGGATAATGACACAAGCATTGCCAAGTGTCAAGATATGATTGCAACACATATTTTCTTCGCATCACAATTATGAATTTAAAGTAATTCAAGCCTTCAGTGATGAGCAATGAACAATGGAGCTAGTCAAGTATGTTATCAACAAAGACATGTGGCAAAAAATTATTGCATTACGAAGGATGTTCTCATTATTGTAGTAAAGCAAGGTGAAGGAAAGCTTTGCATGATGAGCGATGAATGGTCAAGATCACCTCATCAAGGAGACAATGCTATCTCAGAGAGAGCTACTTTGGTGTCCCTTCGACATGGCGATGGAAGATTAATGATGACCTTGGTGGGACCCGATAAGATGGTGATGGTGATGGAAGGTGACATGTGTATACATATGGCAAAGGATGATCAAATAAGGTGCTAACACATGGAAAGGACATAAAAGGTGGAAAAATGTTAGTTTCCTGCTAGACCATAGTGTATGTAGTGGAGTCCCGCAATATAGCGGGGAATGATGAAGAATAAATGGTGACTACTAGCCCATAAAAGTTATGAAGGGCTCCTACGGTATAGCGATAATGATGGACATAGAGTAGTGTGTGATCAATGAAAAAGGAGGATGATGACATTGTGACAAATGGAAGCCTCCCAGTACCCTGTAGAGGTTTCAGCCAAGTCCTATGGTATAGTGAGCTTGTGTTAAATGAAAATAAATGAGGGAGATTCAAAGAAGGTTCATATGATAGTAATGTTTTAAACATATGATGATGAATGAGGAATGTTGGATCATGGAATGAAGAATAGGATAGATGGCCCATATTGAAAGGTGAAGATACACAATGGCTAAGTTCATGTAAATAGGGTTTCGAGTGGTAACTGACATAGAAGAAAATAATTATTTTTTCCAAATGCACCTATGACTAATGTTAGTGAAGATTTGATCTACTAAGTGGTGTCTTAGATAGATATTTCAATGAAAATCAGAATCAGATCAATCAAAGAAGGAAACACATTGAATGCATATCTAATTCTAGGGTTTGATAGAGAGCTAATTTGGAAAAATTATCTATATCATAATTTAATGTGGATGTGGCTCGATGCAGAGGTAGTGTGATGATGAATATATCTGATAAACCCTATTTGATGTTTTCATGATGAGACCGATAGTGGTACAAGGCTCGAGATGAACTGGTAGTTTTTTGGAGATGTTAGCAAGTGAAGGAAACCCTAACAGAGGATGGAAGATGATCTAGATGGTGATGCACATCTTGAGGTACAAATTGTAGATCAATGGAGAAAAGAAAGTAGAAAATTAGATATTGTCAAAGTGTTGAGTCTACAAGTAAATAGAGAGAAGTGTGAGTAGTGTAGCAGAAAGATTATGCACTAATTCTAAATGAGTAAAACCCAAACAAAAAGTAGAATATGATTAAGGTTAACATTCAAGGTGCAAAGGTGTAAGTGTAGCATGCTAGAATAGAGAATTTTCTAAGAGTAGAGGAGAAGAGAGTGCAAAGTAGAGGGGGTGTGTTACTGAGATTGCAACATCCACAGCAGAGAGAATGTCTGCATAGTTCCAAAACAAAGATTGAGCAGTTACATATTAGAGTTGTAACAAAGAACTATATTCATATGAATCATTTGTAATACTATCATTATAAATTTTATTGGCTGCGGCCATTAGATAACTGAGTTGGTGCTTAGTGTAGGGGATTGGTGTCTACTTGGTGTTGGTGCTCCTAAATTAGGAAGTTGGTACTTCCTTAGGGTTGGTGCCCTTAAACTTTATAATTAGTGATCTATTAGTGAGGCTAGATTAGGACAGTAGATCCTAGTATCATTTCTTGTTGTGGTTTTTCCCATCTTTTATTTTCCATGTACATCATGCATTGTGGGATTTTGTGTGTGTGCATGTTTATCTCTCTACTATTTTAGTAAATTTGCATGAAGGGATTAAGGAATTAATCAACAACATTGACTAATGGTTTAAGGAAGTAGTATGCATAAAGTTTTTAAGAGCTAAGTCTTAAGATCTATTGATTCACCCCCCCACTCAGTAAATTGTTGTGTTACAATAATTGGTATCAGAGCACTAGGTTCCCTACAAGAAGATTAATCAAATCAAGTAGATCTTGGTAAAGTGAACACAAAAATGGTTGATTAGGAAAGATCATCTGCAAAACAAGTACCTCTTTTTAATGGGTCGAACTATAAGTATTGGAGTAAAAAAATGAAGATGCATTTGGGATCCATAGGGTTTGATGTGTGGATGTCAGTAGTATATGGATATATAGCTTCTGCTACACCTCCAACTAATGAGGCTAAAAAGAAGGCATATGATGATATTGCTAAGGCAATGGATGCAATTCTTAATGTGTTGTCAAGCTCTTTGTTTGTCAAAGTTAGGCATTGTCAAACTGCACATGAACTTTGGAGCAAGTTGAAGAGGATATATGAAGAGGATTACAATAAGGTGCAGGAAAATATTTAGACATATGGAAGCAAGTTTGAAATTCTAAAGACAAGGGACTATGAGAAGAGTGTAGATACATCCATAGGAGATGTTATAGCTAGAAGGGAGAACATAGAAGCATCTCCTTTCGAATCTGAAATGATAGATGAAAATAAAGCTCGGTGCATTAGTAGATTGAGAAGAGGCTCTAGAAAATACAGAGGTAAGCTACCCCTTAAAATTTTTAACTTTGGTAGTGGTGAAACCATGGTAGGAGGGTCCTCAAAGAGAACAATCTAGATTGTGTAGCAAGAGTCACACAATAGAAGCAACATGGAATATGGAGGAAAATGTAGATTCAAACATTCTTATTAATAGAAATTTCAATTACAAATAATTGGCAACATCTGAGCTTACAGATTGGGCTCACAGACCTGTTACAACATGCTCAAAATACTATCTTCCTATATGCTCCTCAATGCGAGCAAAAATATTGAATATCAAATCTAAATTTTCTATATAATCAACTTCTACTATCCTAATGATCTATTACAAGCTTTATATCATGTCCAAAGATCTATAATCTTCTACGTCAACCAAAGATCAATACAATCTCCAATAAAAGAAAATGTAATGTGTGGATGAATAGGTCAGCCTAAAATTTGAATTACTCCTCAGTGAATGCATATGATGAAGTGTGGACTTATAATTAAGGTCGGGGACACTCCACAAAAAAATTTGAATCACACCATCAAGATACACATGTTACAGGAAAGATTCACAAGTGATCAAACTAGTCGTTAGTTTAGAAAATTATTCCAATGTCGGTTTAAGAAACTTCCACTTAATCAGGAAGTGATAACTTTCCAGAAAATGATCCAATCGACCTAAAATATTGGAATAAGGAAAATGAACATGTCCATGATGAAATTTTAGATCCACAGGGTCTGATGAGAAAATATGACGAAATACCAAATCTACCAACTTGAATTGAACAAGAGCTAAAACAAGAACAAACTAAAATGAAAATATTTTTGGTTGATACAAGATTGCCAAGAACCAAGGATGCTCCTACATTAGGTATATTAGGTCTTGTTGCTACTGAATTTTCTCATAGTGAAAAGGATAACCCTAAGAGAGAAGGGGATAGTCAAAAGAGGGATAAGAAGAATCTGCACACAAGTGAAGAAAATGGGTCATCTGATGTTAGTCGCAGATTAGACGATGAACATGAAATTTTATGTGGATTTTACCTATTTAGAATGACCTTTGAAAAAGAGGCTGGGAGGTCTAATAAAGAAGAAGAAACTAAAACCTCCAATGAAGAAGGAGAGATTTATCTAGAAGGTAAACTCATCTGTGCTCTATTTAATATCAAAATTTTGAAGAAAGAAAATGAAGAACACAAATTGCTTGCACAAAAGAGATATAGAGACTAATCAAGAGTCTTGAAGAATTTGATCAGATGGTGATCAACTTGAAGACACAAGTGGAAGAAGAAAAGAGAGTAGAATATATAGTTAAATCTGAACTACAGTCTAAATCAAAAGAGTGCATGAAGCTGGAAACATAATTTGTGGCTCATAGAAAAGATTTAGCAAAGGCTAAAGAGTAGACTCATAAAGGCCTGAAGTTGAAAGATGGATCTAAGATATTAGATGAGATCATATCACAAAAACAATCAAGACAAATATCTATTGAACAAGACAATTGAGAGGGGGGGTGGATTAGTTGTAAAAAATTTAAACCTTTAAATCATTCTCTAGAATAAATCCTTAACATTTCTTAAAATGATTAAACATTAAGTACAAATGTAGAAAATAAAAATCATCGCACAAACACAATAACACTATATTTACATGGAAAACCCAATGAGGCAAAAACCATGGTGAGGATTAACTCACACTATAGAGAATATCAAAAATGATTACAAAGGCTCACTACTTGAGAAACAAGTCTCAATTCCAAAAAAAGGACTCACTGTCCAGATTAGGGCTTACTATCCAACATGGTTAACCACTTGGAGGGCTCATTGCCATAGAGATACAAAGAAGATAGAAGAGATATGTTATAGAGAGAAGACAATCTCAATGCAATAGATATTTCTACCATAATTTTCTCAACCACTTGCAGACATGCACGGATGATAGAGTACACCTTCAACTCATTGCATCTAGAAAATCAACATTTAGGCTTCACACTAATCTACCACACTCATATCACGCACACTCACTAATTCACAACAATATCACATCTATCTAATCTATTTCTTTGCACTTATCTCTTGTGTCATCTTTCACCACTATCTCATCCTATATTTATACCATCTTCTACTTTGAAACATATCCAAAGTCGGCCATCCAACATTAAATTCAAATTAGGTCAGAACCAAAACATCCTATGGAGGAATTAGAATGAGGGTGACCCAAACACACACTTGATGAGACCCAAATAGGTCCAACATGCTTCATCAACTTTGAAGATAGTGTTCAACACAAGGTCATCCAAACTAGTGTAAAACACATAGAAAAATTAATCACGATCCTTCCAAATACCAAAATTATCTTCAATATAATCATAACAACTTAAATCTAAAACTACAAGTCATAAGACTTTACCAAAGAGAAATATAGACCAACAACATTTCTCTTGGACCTCAGCTAGAAACACATAAAAACTACAGTTCACAACTAGTGAACATAACTCGCACTATACAACAAATCAGTAGCCAAGAATTTGGATATAGTAGCTTCCAAAAAACATGATCAACATATCTAAACCAAAAAAAAAAAGGAGAAAATCCTGGAGCAAAACCCAAAGCAACCATTGAACACTTGCAACCTTTCTTCAATACAATTTTCTCAATATCCTTGACATATACAACCCATAACCTATAACCATGAAATTAATGACAACATTAGCCAGTTGATAACCAATTGAAAAATTGACATCAATGACAACACCTTCATTCTTGCAACAATCTTCCCCTTTTTCATTTATGGAAACACATGATTTGAAAAAGCATCAAAGACAACATACCATCTCTGAATACACTTCTCAAAAAATTTCTTTTTGTTTCTCCCCCTTAGTAGATAATATTTTTCACATTCTTCCTCTCCTCTTTTTTTCCACATTCTTCCTCTCCTCTTTTTTTTCACATTCTTCCTCTTCTTTTTTTTCACATTCTTCCTCTCCCCCTTTGACATCGATGGCAAAGGAAAAAGATATTTTACATTGATTTCCCTTTTGACATTAGAAATAGAATATTCATACAATGAAAACACATGACACTACCTGCTCCCCCTGAGAGGTAGCCACAAAAACATTAGTCCAAAAGAAAGATAGATCCATAGATCCACCAGACTACTATATCTCCATATGCATCTAGTTTAAGGAGGGGAAATGACCCCTAAATTCTCTCAGAGATACTCAAAAGTATCTTTAGGAAGAGTCTTCGTAAATATATCAGAAATTTGATTGTTTGTAGGGACATACTCAATATTTACTTCATTCTCCACAACCTTCTCTCTCAAGAAATTATATATGATAGATATATGCTTTGTCTTCGAGTGCATCACTGGATTCTTTGAAATGTTAATTGCACTTATGTTATCACAAAAGATAGAAATAAGATCATCATACACTAGTGTGATATCTTTCAATGTATGTTTCATCCATAGAACTTGTGTACACCAAGATGTAGGAGCAATATACTCATCTTAAATAGTAGAAAAGGAAACTAAACCTTGATTTTTACTCAACCATGCCACTAATCTACAACCAAGAAATGATGCACCGCCACTTGTACTCTTTCTATCATCTACACATCCATCCCAATCTGTGTCTGTATAAAAATTTAGTGTAAATTCAGTATCCATAGGATACCATAACCCATAATTTGAAGTGTCATTAAAATATTTGAATATTCTTTTAACAAAAGCAACATTTGTTTCCTTAGGATCTTCTTGAAATCTAGCCACAAGACAAATAGCATGCATAATATATGGTCTAGTAGTAGTCAAATACAATATCCCACCAATCATACATCTATATTTTCTCTAATCAACCTTAGGTGAATCATCATCTTTACCCAATTTGCAACCAGTCACCATAGGAGTACATACCAGTTTGGAACCATCCATCCCAAACATCTTCAACATCTCTTTCACATACTTAGACTGTGAGATAAAAATTCCTTTGTCTATTTCATTAATTTCTAGCCCAAGAAAGAAATTCATCTCTCCAAACATAGACATTTCAAATTATTTTTGCATCTCTTCCACAAACATCTTACACATAGTTTCATTTCCTCCAAACAATAATTTCATCAGCATTTACAACTACAATCAAGATTTTTTTCATTTTCAATTTTAAAATACATATTACTATCTATCATACCTTTATTGAAACCTTGTTGAATCAAATACCTGTCTAACCTTGCATACCAAGCTCTATGATCTTTCTTCAATCCATATAAATCTTTCTTCAATTTGCACACCATATCTAGTTGATCTGACAACTAAAATCCTTCTGGTTGTTCCATGTAGACCTCTTCTTCTAGCTCACCATTCAAAAATGCAGACTTGACATCCATCTGATAGACCTTGAAATCTTTAACAGTAGGAATTCTTCCATACATAACTCATAGGGGGTCTTTGTAATGTTTTATCTTGCTTAAACTTGGTTGAATACATAAATAGTAGTATGAATAGCTTCTCTCCAATAAACTTCTGGTAAAAAAACCTTAGTAATCATTGATCTAGCAGCCTCTTGAATTGTTTTTTTCTTTCTTTCAACAACTCCATTCTACTGAGGAGTTCTCGAAGCAAATAAATGTCTCTTTATTCCATGCACTTCACAAAACATATTAAACTCATGATTGGTGAATTTTCCACCTCTATAAAACCTTAAGCATTTTATCCTCAAATTTACTTCATTTTTAACCATAGCTTTGAAATTCTTGAATCTATCTAATGCATTAGACTTCTCTCTAAGAAACATAACCCATGTACATCTATAATAATCATCAATAAAAATAATAAATTACCTTTCACCTTGTAGAATTATCAATCATGTAAAACAATAGAGATTTGTATGAATTAAATCTAGTAGTCTAGTAGTAGATTATTTATTTGATCTGTAATGGCTTCTAGCTTGCTTTCCAAACTGAAAATTCCTAGAAATAGCATTAACAGGCATTGTAATCCTTGGTAAATATCTCACAACTTAAATTGCACTAAACCTCACCAAGTTATCAAAATTCATGTGACACATTCTCCGATGCCAAAACCAAATATCATTAATCTGATTCATAAAGCAATGTCCATTAGCACCCTTAAGTTGATAGATATTTCCTTCAGATTTCTTTCCTACAACAATCATTGTTCTAGATCCTTTCCTGATCTCACATCTCTCATACTCTAACACAAGATTATATCATTTACTACACATTTGTCCAACACTGAAAAGATATGCCTTAAACCATTAACATAGTAAACATCTTCAGTATTATGCTTTCCATCAAAACTTACCAAACCTATCCAACAAATTTTAGCACTAGTATCATCTCCAAACATAACCAAGCCTCCATCATATTTTTCAAGTTTAACAAAATCACTCTTTTTTTGAGGTGAAAGGTTATAAGCCTCTATATTACATTTATATTAATAATTAGTTACAAAAATCCATGAGATATAGGAGAGAAAAAACCCAAAATGAATGCAATAGCTATAAGCATTCACCTTCTATCTATACCCAATATGTAGTATCAACTTTTCTTTACATATTTAGAACTATGCATAGTCATTTGAAAGAAGAAATTATTTCCTATAACCCCACACATTTTCATATTTCATTAGACCACCCTTACACACCATCCCTATGCACATACCCTATTTACATATCATTCCTTGAAGAGAAGGAAACTTGTAACCTCCTCTACGAGGACAATACACAAAATTTTCATCTTGTTCTCCTTGTGAAACCATCTACACCTGATTTGTTGCAACTTCCTGTGAATGAATTGTGATGTCGATGTTAGGAAATTGAGGAGAAGCTTTGTTGCCCCTATGAATCAGTGGCATAGCATGCACTTGCAACCCTTGAATTCACTCATGATTTTTGAGAAAGGAAATTTCATGGAACTTCTTTTTGAATTGGTCTATTTCCTCTCTTCTAAACTCAAATCACCAGTCATGTGATGTGAAAAACAACTGTCAACAACCCAATAGTTCTTTTCCTATTTAGCATGTAGGGTGGAGATTTCAATACCTTCATTTTTCTCCTTCTCCGGAGGGCATTTTTTCACCTATTTTGCAAAATTAGTAGAAGTAGGTTCATCTTTTATAGCCAGGGATAATCATTCATTTTCATCAAAATATTCATACTTAGAATTCTCATAAGATAAACTAGCATCATCATTCACATAATATGCTTTATTGATCTTCTTACCTTTCTTTTCTTTTTCATATTTTATTTATTCCTCTAAGCTCTTTCTAGAAACCTTATAACATTCCTCCACAACTAAAGCATTTAAAGGGTAACTTACCATCATACTTGTTGGAGCCTTTCCTCATCCTTCTAACAAAGTTAGCTTCCACTTCATCAACATTTTATTCATCTAGCTCTTCATTTTTGTAGCCTTAAAAGAAGTTTCTGATTTGAATCCATTTGTCAAATTTGGCTTCCTCATCTCATAAGATGTTAGAGATCCCAACAACAAATCTTTAGTGTAAGTATTATAATATATACTTTGTTTAATGGACATAAATTTTCACTATAAGAATCAAGGATAGTTCAAAGAATCTTCTTGACAATCCTAGTTTCATCTATAGTAGCACCAAGTCCTCACTTTCTAGCTACTATCTCATCCAATATTCATACATAAGCTTTAACATTCTCATCTTCATACATATGTAGGAGTTCAAAATCTGTCTCCAAATTCTACAATTTTTCATCTTTGACTCTTTCATCACCTTCATGTGCCCTTTCCAAAGCATCCCAAAACTCCTTAGTAGTCTTCATAATTTGAACCTTAATAAACTCAGAATGTACAAGATTGTTCTACAAAATTTACTTCACCTTATTATTTGCTTCATGTGCCTTGATCTCATTAGTCATACTTTGACCATTAGCGGGAGGAGTGTAATGATTCTTGTAAGCTTTCTCCACATCATATCCACAATACTCCATATATTCTTCCATCGATATTTTTGAGATAGCATAATTAGTTCCATCAAACCTTGGATAATCATAAGTAACTTTTCTAGCCATCCCAAACCTTCTTTAAGGAGTCAAGCTCTACTCCAAGGAACCAAGCTCTAATACCAATTTTTGAACAAGAAAACTAATGGGGGGGGTGAATCAATTGTAACAAATTTAAACCATTAAATCATTCACCAAACCAAATCCTTAACATTGCTTTAAATGATTAAACATTAAATATAAATGTAGAAACTAAAAATCATCACAAAAAAAAACACTAGATTTACATGGAAAATCCAATGAGGGAAAAAACTACGGCAAGGATTAACTCACACTATATAGAATATCAAAACTTCTTACAAATTCTCACTACGTAAGAAACAAGGCTCACTACCAAAACAAGGACTCACTATCTGGATCAAGAATCACTATCCAATAGGGTTAACCACCTGGAGGGCTCACTACCACAAAGATACAAGAAAAATATAAGAGATATGTTTACAAAGAGAATACAATCTCAATGCAACAGAGATTTCTACCACAATTTTCTCAACCATTTGCAAACATGCATGAATTATAGAGTACACCTTTAGCTCATTGCATCTAGAAACTCATCATTTTGGCTTTGCATTGATCTTCCACACTCACATCACACACGCTCACTGATTTGCATTAGTCTCACATCTATCTACTATGTATATTTACACTTATCTCTTGTCTCATCTTTCACCACTAACTCATCATGCTTTTATACCATCTTCAACTTTGAAACATATCCAAATTTGGCTATCCAATATTAAATTCAAATTAGGTTGGTTCCAAAACATCCCAGGGTAGAATTAGAATGAGGGAAACCCAAACACACACTTGATGAGGGCCCAAATAGGTCCAACATGCTTCATCAACTTTGAAGATAGTGTTCAACGCAAGGTCAGACAAACCAGTGTAAAACACATAGAAAAATTAAGCATGATCCTTCCAGATACCAAAATTATCTTCAATACAATCATAACAACTTAACTCTAGAACCAAAAGTCATAATACTTTACCAAAGAGAAATTTGGACCAACAACATTTCTTCTAGACCTCAGCCAGAAACACAAAAAAAACCATAAGTCACAATTGGTGAACATAAATTGCATTGTACATGAATTAGCAGCCAAAAATATGAATCTAGTAGCTTCCAAAAAACATGATCGACATATCTGAACCACACAAAAATAGGAGAAAATCCCAGAGAAAAACATGGAGAAACCATTGAACACTTGCAACTTTTCTTCAATACAATTTTCTCAATATCCTCAACATATACAACCCATAACCTGCAACCATAAAATTAATGATGACATCAAACATTTGATAGCCAATTGACCAGTTGACATCAATGAGAACACCTTCATTCTTGCAACAAGATCAAGACCAAGAGTGAAGATTGACCTTGGTTGTGAGAAAGGGAAGAGTCCTTCTACCAGTACTTCTACAAAATTATTTGAAAAATTTAAAGCAAAAGAAAGATATTGTAGAAAGGATGAGAAAGCCTTCATGAGTTCTTCTAAGGAAAATGCCTCTAGAAATGGAAGATTAGAAAAAGGTACTACTAAGTTGAAGAAATCAAAAGAGGAAAAGAAGCATGTTGGTGGTAAGAAGAAAGTTGAAGAAGAAAAGAGACATGTTGTAGACAACAAGAAAAATAACCATTCAGTTTTTGCTTATCAGAAGAAGAAGCCCGCAATAGATAAGAAAATGAAGAATTCAGTCCTCGATGATTTAAGGAAAAATCAATATATAAAGGGAGATGATGCAGACTATTTCACAAGGATGAGATGAATGAATATGTCAAATCAAAGAAGACCACCTAATCCTATACAAAGAAAATATATGACCAGGTACTCATCATGCTTTTATGGTTACTGTTATTCATATAATCACTTTGGTCATAGAGCTAGAGAGTTTAGGGCTTCACTCAAAAGGAGAAAAAAACATATGAATAGGAATTCATTTTCTCCTATAGTGAATATGAATGTAATATGCTACAAATGTAATAATCTTGGCCACATAGCTAAGAGTTGTAGATTAAACTATGAAAAACCAATAGCACATCATGAAAGAAGGAATGTGTCTCCTAGAGTGAACAATAGTTCACATGTTTTTGAGAAGAAAGATGACAAGATAGAAAAGAAGTGAGGTATGGAGATTAAAAGGTTAGCAAGAAGCACCAAATGTGGTTGCTTCTACCTTACATCACTAAATCGTAGTGATAGGGCATGAGTCCAAGGGGAGCTAAATTGGTATCTATTCATCCTTGGAAATAAAAGCATAGATCAAATCTGGTAAAATATGTTTTACAAATTTATAATGACTTGATGGTTGCAGATTTATGGTTACACTTATTCTCCTTGTATGGCTTGTTAAAATAAAAGAGTATTTGTATTGGGAGAAAAGTTGTGTAGTTGCTCTGAAATGCTCCTTGTTTACAAGAAGAAGAGATATGTCTTAGGGGGAATTCTTCTATAAATTTACTCACAATTACTTTTGTTGTAATTGGTATTGATTGGTTCCTATTGGTGTCATACCATTGTGAATTGGCACAGAGCCTAAGTTGGAGCAAGTGCTCAAGTATGCAGAAGTAAAGAGTGGAGAAAGGTATAAGGGGGGCCTAATTTTAGTATCAAAATAGTGTCTTATTTGATACAGTTCAGTCTAGTATATCAATTGGTATAGAGCATAAAGTGAAAACATGTGAAATTGGTATTAGATAGGATTGATTCAAAGAATGTAATGTCACTTCAACTATCAAATATTGTTAACTTTTTTAAATCGGTTGGAGCATATGGTTTTTCCATTGCAATCTAAGAATGAGAGAAACAATTGGTAGGAGAGAAAAAATTGGTATCGATTGGTATCAATCAAAGGGGGAGAAAAAGTCCCTTTTTCCATTGCTAAGGAGAAGAAAGTTATAAAAGTATGTTGACCTAAGATAAGAGATTCAAAAGTGTGATCCTTTGCCATTGATGTCAAAGGGGAAGAAAGTTGTGAAAATTCTCAAGCAAGTGAGCATGGGAGAAAAGTATGCAATGATCATAAAAATGAGCAAAGGATATGTGAGCTCAGATGATTATTCACCATTGGTATCAGACCAATGATAGCAAGTTGAGCATTTAGTTTTTTCATCAATGACAAAGGGTAGATTGTTGGCATATAGTTGTCATTGATTTCAAAAAGGGAAGAAAAGGTGAAATGGAGTTTATTTTGCAAGTGACGATGTTGGCATTAATGTAAAAATGTTATTGATGTAAAAAAGAGATAAAGGGTAGGAAGGAATTGATCCTATAGGGAAAATTTTTGGCATGATGACAAAAGGTTTCATTGATGTAAAAAGGTAGTTCAATGGTGTGCTTGGATGCCATGAAGATCAAAGGATCGATGTCTGGAAGAGTTGGTGCAAAATGATAATGAAAGGAGCATGTATTTGCAAATGTTGCAAAGTTGCTTAAATGTTGCAACAATGCCATGAAATGTTGACATACTATTGTAGAGGTTTCTTTCAAAATATAGAGGTGAAAACAGAGTGCAGATTTTATGTGGGTTTTCTGAGTGTATTCCAAATATATAATTTATAGATTTTGATGACATATTAAATGCCCAAAATGGAATTGTTTGTGCTCTCAAACAAGTTTTAGGGTTTAATAGTTAAACCCTAGGGTTAACATTCATGGTGATCAATAGGTCTTATAATTTTTTGTTCACTATATATCACAAGTTACCGGTCACATAAGTTACAACTTATGTCATCAAATTCATCTCGTGATCGACCCCTTTACCTAGTGCTCTAGGTTGGCAAAGTTTGTGTTAGTATCGAGGAGACTACATCATGTCATTAGGAAATGATTTCATGTCCCTTTTACACAATGATGATGCTTGATAAATGGTAGAGATCAAGCCTTGGAGATTGGATGGCCTCCCCGCTAGCCCATTAATTCCATGGTGGGTCTTGGCTAAGCCCCAAGGGATAGCGGGGAATGGCAATGATTGAATGTTGAAGATCAATGGCACTCATAGTATGCATTATGGGACCGATGTTGGTGGTAGATGAAGTTAGTGGAAGGTGATGGCATGTGAATAGGTGTGTTGATCGATGGTTATTGAATGATGCAAGATGTATCAACTAAAGAGATGATTATCGATGAAACTGGATCACAGTCCCTTCGACATCCCAATGGTACCTCTTCGGGGAGATAGATACATATCAAAAAGAGTAGCTTTAGAGTCTCTTCCACATAATTATGTCGACAGGAGATAATTGAGTATGATGTCACCCTAGATAGATGGAAAAATGAGGTTACATCGCATAAATCCTTTGCATTTTTGTAATGGAATTCAAAGGTTTATTACTTCAGTGATGTGTGATGGAGTATGTCCAATGGTTGTGATGAAGAAGTTTTGACAATACCCACTAGCCCATAGCACCTGTGGTGGGACCTTGTCAATGCCTTGCAGGGGAGCAGGGAATGGTGGAGATCAAACAAGGTTTTGATCAGATGGAGGAAAAAGTACTTGATGGGTCCTAAAGATGCAAGTCAAACACATGGTAGGATATTGCTCTACAGCTTCACATTGTTGTTGTGAAGCAAAAAGAAGGAATCCTTTGGGTGATGAGCGATGAACGGTGGAGATCAATGCATGGATGATCTAATGGATATCACCTGGTCTATTCACATCACTATTGTGAAGAAAATTGATAAGTTGGTTTTCATGATGAGCAATGGACATTAGGTGCTAGTAGAGAATGATGTAAGAATTGCTAGGTGTTAGGATATGATTGCATCGTATGTGTTCTTCACATCACAATTATGAATTCAAAGGAATTCAGGACTTCAACAATGAGCGATGAGCAATGAATGATGGGAGCTAGTGGAGTATGTTGTCAGTAAAGATAGGTGGCACAAAATTATTGCATCATGAAGGATGTTCTCATTTCTATAGTAAAGCAAGGTGAAGGAAAGCTTTGCACGATGAGTGATGAATAGTCAAGATCACCTCATCGAGGATACAGTGCTATATCAGAGAGAGTTGCTTTGGTGTCCCTTTGACACAATAATGGAAGATTAATAATGACCTTGGTGGGACCTAACAGGATGGTGATGATCATGGAAGCTGATGTTTGTAGATAGATGGAAAAGGATGATTGAATAAGATGTTGACACATGGCAAGGATGTCAAAGGTGTACAAATGGTAGTTTCCTACTAGCCCATGACATATGTTTTGGAGTCTCATAGTATAGCGAGCAATGATGAAGACTAAACGGTGACCGCCAACCTATAGTGGTTATGAAGGGATCCTGTGGTATAAAAATAATGGAGATAAAGTAGTGCATGATCAGTGACAAAGGAGGATGATGACATGATGATAGATGGTAGCCTCTCATTTCCTCACTAGGGTTTCAGCCAAGTCCTAATTTATAGCAGGCTTGTGTTAAATGAAGATCAATGATGAAGATTCAAAAGGATGGTTCATCCGATTGTAATGTTTTAAAGATATAAAGATGAACAAGGAATGCTAGATCATGGTGCAAAGAACAGGATTGACGACCCAAATTCAAAGGTGATGATACATAATGGATAAGTATATGTAAACAAGGTTTTGATTAGTAACCAACATAGAAGAAAATTATTAACTTGTCCAGCTGCACCTACAACTAATGTTAGTGAAGATTTGATCTACTAAGTGGAAGCATAGATATCCATGTCAATGAAGATTAGAATCAGATCAATCAAATAAGGAAATGAATTTAATGCATATATGAGTCTAAGGTTTGACAGAGAGCTAATTTGGAAAAATTCTTTGTATCAAGATTTAATGTGGATGTGGCTCAATGTAGAGGTAGTATGACGATTAAGATATCTGATAAACCCTATCAGATTTTTTCATGATGAGATGGATTGTGGTGCAAGGCTAGAGATGAATTGGTAGCTTTTTGGAGATGTAAATAGGAGAAGGAAACCCTAATAAAGGATGGAAGATGATCTGGATGGTTATGCACATCTCAAGGTACAGATTGTAGATTGATGGAGAAAAGAAAGTAGACAATTATATATTGTTGAAGTGTTGATTCTGCAAGTAAATAGAGAGAAGTTTGAGTAGTGCAACAAACAGAGTATGCACTAATTATGAATGAGTAGAAAAAAAACAAAAATTAGAATATGATTAAGGGTTAAAATTCAAGGTGCAAAGGTGTAAGTGAAAAAATATAGAACATATAATGTTCTAAGAGTAGAGGAGAAGAGAGTGCATAGTAGATGGGGTGTGTTGCTGAGATTGCAACATCAACAATAGAGAGGAATTCTACATAGTTGAAAAATAGAGATTGAGTAGTTATAAATCAGACTTGTAACAAAGAATTAGATTCATATGAATCATTTGTAATACTATCATTGTAAATCTTATTAGTTAGTGCCATCAGATAATTGAGTTGATGCTCAGTGTAGGGGAGGTTGAATAGAACAACTACGAGGGGGGTGAATCAATTGTCACATAATTAAACATTTAACTTAATCACTAGAACCAATTTTGAATACTACTTAAATGATTAATCATCAAAAGTCAATGCAAAAACTTAAACCCAACACACAAACACAATAACACCAGATTTACATGGAGAACCCAATAATGGAAAAATTGTGGTGAGGATTAACTCACACTATAAATAATATAAAAAATGATTACAAAAGGCTCACTACTTGAAACAAGTCTCACTTCTTGAAATAAGGACTCACTATTTAGAACAAGGACTCACTGTCCAATAGGGCTACAACCCAGAGGGATCATTGCTATAGAGATAAAAAGAAGAAAAAGAAGAGTTGTTATAGAGAGACTACAATCCCAATACAACAAGGGATTCCACCACAATTATTCACACACATGCATGAATGATAGATTTTTCCTTCTGCTCACTACATCTAGAAACTAAACATTAAGCTTCACACTGATCTACCACACCCTCAACACACACACTTACTAAATAGAATCAATTTCACATCAAACTACACTTTCCCTTTCCTTTTATAACTCTACTTTTTCGATCTTGCATCTTATCTTCACCATTAACTCGTCTTGTATTTATACCATCTTCAACTTTGAAACATATCCAAATTCGGCCATCCAAATTTAAATTCAAATTAGGTTGGCACCAAAACATCCTAGGGTGGAATTAGAATGAGGGAAACCCAAACACAGTCTTCAAGGGACCAAAAAATATTCAACATGCTTCATCATCCTTCAAAGTAGTATTCACACAAGGTCATCCAAATAAGTGTAAAACATAGAACGGTTAAGCATGAATCTTCCAAATGCTGAAACTATCTTCAATAGAACCAAGGAGACACAAATTTAGAACCACAAGTCATAATACTTCATCAAAGAGAAATCAGGACCAACAACATTTCTCCTAGACCTCAACTAGAAACACATAAAACCATAGTTCACAACTAGTGAACACAACTTGCACTGTACAATGAATGAACAACCAAAAACCTGGATATAACATCTACTAACAACCATGAACAACATATCTGAACTGCACAACCATAGAAGAAAATCTAGACCAAAAATCAGAGCAGACATTGAATACTCTCAACATATCTTTATTACAATTTTCTCAATATCCTTTACATATACAACCAACAACAACTAGTCGATAACCAGTTGACTGGTTGACATCAATGACAACTACAAACTTTTCTCAATCCTCAAAACCTTCAGTCTTTTCATTCTTGCAACAATATCAACCTTTGTCATTGATGGCAACACATAATGTGAAAAAACCATCAAAGACAACATACTACCTCTAAATACATTTTAATGTTTTTTCCCCTTTAGAAGATAATCTCTTATATGCTTCTTCTCATTCTCTTTTCACATGCTTCTTCTCTCCCCCTTTGACATCCCTTTGACGTCAATGGAAAAGGAAAAGGAATATTTTCCATTAATTTCTCCTTTGACATGACAAACAAAATACACATAATTACAACACCCGATACTACCTACTCCCCCTAAGAGGTAGCCACCAAAAAATCAGTCCAAAAAAAAAAAGATTCATAGCTCCACTGAACTAATGCATCTCCATATGCATCTAGTTCAAGAAAGGAGGGGTAATATCCCCTAACTTCTCCCAGAGATACTTAAAATTATCTTTAGGAAGAGCCTTCATGAAAATATCAACAATTTGATCCTTCATCAGAACATACTCAAGCTTTACTTCATTCTCCATGACTTTCTCTCTCAAGAAATGATATTGGATAGATATATACTTCATCCTCAAGTGCATCAAAATATTCTTAGAAATGTTAATTGCACTTGTATTATCACATAAATTAGAAATTGGATCATCATATAACACTGTGGTATCCTTCAATGTCTATTTCATCCATAGAACTTGTGTACAACAAGATGCAACAACAATATACTTAGCTTCAGCAGTAGACAAAGAGACCAAATCTTGCTTTTTATTCAACCATGCCACCAATCTACATCCAAAAATGAATGCACCACCATTTTTACTCTTTTTGTCATCTACACATCCAACCCAATCTACATTTGTATAGGCACTAAGTGTAAAGTTAGTATCTTTAGGATACCACAATCCATAATTCAGAGTTCCATTCAAATATCTGAATATTCTTTTAACCATAGCAACATGTGTTTCCTTCAGATCTTCTTGAAATATAGCCATAAGACAAGCTACATGCATGATATTTGG